>PNEQ01069548.1:0-27490 GCA_003012365.1 Medauroidea extradentata | reverse complement strand
ATTGTGTACTTATATTGTATGTCTATAACATCAGCTAGTCCACCTTGTTGTGCACTTATAATGTGTCTATAACATCAGCTAGTGCACCTTGTTGTGCACTTATAATGTGTCTATAACATCAGCTAGTGCACATTGTGTACTTATATTGTATGTCTATAACATCAGCTAGTCCACCTTGTTGTGCACTTATAATGTGTCTGTAACATCAGCTAGTCCACCTTGTTGTGCACTTATAATGTGTCTATAACATCAGCTAGTGCACATTGTGTACTTATATTGTATGTCTATAACATCAGCTAGTGCACCTTGTTGTGCACTTATAATGTGTCTATAACATCAGCTAGTGCACCTTGTTGTGCACTTATAATGTGTCTATAACATCAGCTAGTCCACCTTGTTGTGCACTTATAATGTGTCTATAACATCAGCTAGTGCACCTTGTTGTGCACTTATAATGTGTCTATAACATCAGCTAGTGCACATTGTGAACTTATATTGTAGGTCTATAACAGCAGCTAGTCCACCTTGTTGTGCACTTATAATGTGTCTATAACATCAGCTAGTGCACCTTGCTGTGCACTTATAATGTGTCTATAACATCAGCTAGTCCACATTGTGTACTTATATTGTATGTCTATAACATCAGTTAGTGGACAAATGAAGTAACTCCGCCTAGTTCTGTACTAATACTGTATGTCTATGACATCAGCTAGTTCACAAATGGAGTAAGTTTAACTTGTTGTACACTTATATTTAATGTTATAACCTCATCTAGTGCACCCTGTTGTGCACTTGTATTGTATGTCTATAAAATCAGCTAGTCCACATTTTGTACTTATTTTGTATATCTGTAACATCAGCAAGTCCACCTTGTTTTGCATTTATATTGTGTGTCCATAATATCAGTTAGTCTACCTCGCTGTGCACTTGTATTGTATTTCTATAACATCAGCTAGTGCACCTTGTTGTGCACTTATGTTGTATGTCTATAACATCTGCTAATGCACAAATGAAGTAAGTCCACCTTGCTGTGTACTTATATTGTATGTCTATAACAACAGATAATGCATAAATGAAGTATGTCTCAGAAGTTGTGTATAAACATTACATGCCCCTTAACATGTGTATCAAATATATTTTGAAAATTCAGAAAAAATATAATAAATGTATGGTATCATTCCAAGATTTTATTACAGTAAGAGAAATATCCAACCTTGTAAATAAAGTTATTCAACACCATGTTGGTGCGAATGTGTAATTGTTACAATGGTGCAATCTTAAAAATGTTTTTTTTTTTTAACAAAGTGAAGGGACATACAACATCTTCGCTTTACACCATCGTTAAAATAATTTTATCATTATAGTTTTACAAACGCAATGCTATTTCTGAATAACTTCAATATTTGTTCATATTTAAGGGAAAATGAGGAATTTTTGCAAACATTTTTTAACCTTTCCACACTTGATGTTGTTAATTACGAAAATAATATTGACATAACTTTTAGGTACTTAACTTCATACTGAGGCAAATACAATATTAACTAGTTGATGGATTTGACAGATACCAAATAATTACAGTTAACGCACATTACTTTTTTTACCTTTTAAGGTGTCTTATTTCTAAACAACTTAAATAAATCCTTACGTATTTGTATTAGTATTCTACAGATGAGGAATCACGACGAAAGCTAATCGGGTGTAAGCAATGTAAACGATTCTTTATGAAGACATATACCTTGTGCCAAATAAAACATTAAAACTAAAAATTATTTTTTTCAACTTCAACTTGAATCATTTCTTGAGAACGCTTTAAAGGTTAAACTTAAAAGTAAACGGGAAGGAATGTTCTGGCACTCCAGAACTCTAAGAGCAGTGCAAAATATTTTTCTCTTCTGGTAATACAATTAGATTTAATGTACGTATATTTTAACTATAGTTTAACAAATTTTTCTGAATGAATGCTTCAAACAAGACGGTAATTTATACAATATCAGAGCAAACATTTGAAGAACTTAATAGTTGTATTGTTACAAGCTGCATGGATATAATACGTCCTCAATCTGTGTGAGACAACAGCCAGCCATTCACCGTTGTCTCTGATCTTGCCTATGTTTAGATGTCTGGGAAAAATAAACTTGGTAATATTTGTTCAGAAGAATTCGATAGTTTCCTGCCGACAAATAAAAAGAAAATTGATGTACTTGCTGAACAAAAAGAGTGGGCGAAGAAAATAGTGGCTATGAAGATAACGTAAATACAGTCCCGACACGCAAATCTCCCCAACGAAGAGACAAGAACAAGTGATGTAAAGCTAGTAGAGAGAGATCCCCACTCACATTATGAAATTTCTCACAATCCTAATGGACTATTTGTTAGATTCAAACTTTTGGTCTTTATACGAATTTGTTGAGAAATATTCCATCTACATGAAATGTTTTTGAATATCTAAGAACTGAACAAAAATGATACTTTGAATAGATAAGATTAATGTACATCACGAACTATATAAACATTAAATAATATAATTTATTTTTACAGATTAATACCAAAAATAAATATAGTTTAAAATTAAAAAAATTGTTACTGCTGATCCCTTATAATTTAATGTTATGCTGTAAATATTTGGCTATCTCTCTGTAATCTCAGGAGGATTCCGACATATCCTGATACACTTTTGGTTATGAATTGAGACAAATATATTATATTTTATAAATGAATGCAAACATTAATCGAGACGTTAATACAAGGAGTGCAGTTGGCAAGTGAGGGTCGACGACGGAAGTTACGATGGAACATGTCGCATCATGCTCGTATTTATGGAAGTATATGAACTGTGTGTAAATGTGTAATCTAGCGATTTATGAAGTTCAGCTGCCAAAGACTACACTATATGCAAACGTTAAAATAATTTACACATTTTAATGATGATCTTTAAGAACAGATACTAATCAATAGTTTATTATGCTTTCAATATTATGTAAGGCTGATTTTGTCATTGGTGATATAATCTTTGTCGTGTGACAGTTCCTAATGCGGTAGACACCTCTTCAAGACGAAGTCTTGACTAGACAGTCAGTTCTGAACACATGCACAGTATTTCGTTTGGCGCATAACTGCGTGGTGGTAGATAACTGCACAGAAAGTGCCGGTAAAAAATTGTGCAAAAAGAAATTGAATGAATCTTACATGGTAGCACGATTGATGTTACAATCGAGCAGGCTTGTGAAATTAGTAAAAAATATAAGGGTGGGGGTAATAAAATACAAACAAAATGGCAGCCATAACAGACTAAAAGACCGCTATCGCAAGAGACAAACACGCACACATATGATAGATATATATATATATATACACACACACACACACACACACACACAAATATAGGTTGTAAGGAAATTAACAGCCCAAACTCCGGGAAGTGATTCCTCATGAGAAATGAAGTAGACATTATATTGGACACTTCCAAGAGTAGTGGTTATTATGGGCAGAATAAGCCTTTGAAAAACGAGTTTTAAAATCGTAATTTGTCGAAATAATAAAAACTGTTAGGAGTAAAATTACGATTCTATGTGTGATATTAAGTATTATTGAGATTTTTATTTAATAATTTCTGCCTTCTAACCTTCCGCTTTCATAAAAATTAAATGGGTTGCCTCCCTTGTATTGCATTAAATTACTTTGGCGTTACATTTTGTGAACATTACATGTTGTCTATTCGGGCTAGTACACAGTAAGGAACATAAAAGGTCATCTTGTCGCAAATGCTTAGAATGCACTGTTTACCAGAAAAATTAACACAACTGTTCTATGCCTGGTATGTAGGCAAAATGTACTACATCCGCTAAGATATGTATTTGTACCATGCTCTCAGGGAAATGCAACCCGTGATGCAGTCGTTGAAGAATGTCGCAAAATGTAGTTACATAAGCTTAAAAACAAAGACGTGCCTATGCGAGACTCGGTTAATTTGGCAACAAATTTAGTTTAGCAAAATTTTGAAAATAATATTTTGACGACATGAATCCGCGAACTTTATAAACAACATAACATCCTTTAATACATTCTGAAATGATATCAGTATATCATGTACGTATTTCGCTGATAAATGAATAAATATCGTATGGGGAGCAGTTGTATTTCCATCATTGTTCCAACATATAATCAACAGAACAAAATTTACATGTATTTTTTAATCCAGGTAACCTTATTTTGGTATAAACTTCAATGATCGGATGTGTTGTATTTTTAAAACGTGATTTAGAACTGTTTGTGTAAAATGTTGGTTTTACAACGTTGGCCCAACATAAATTGACACACTAAACAACAACATTATGTTTGACAACTTGTTGCCAACATTCAAACCAAAAACTTTAAATAACATTATTTTGGTCTTCCAATATGTTCAGACATTTTCTACTTTAATATTATTTTCAGAATGCTGCTAATTCATTTGCAATGATACTATTTTTTTATATTTGCTGACATACTATATTGTCCCAACGTTACATTTACGTGTGTTTTCCAACACAACGTAATGCCAACTGTTCCAACCAATTTTCGACGTTGGCCCAACGGCGGCTGCTTCTGGGGTTAGTACTTATGTTCATTAGATCATACTATTGATTACCGTACACACTCCGAAACACCTGTGTGATTATTTTAGGCAACCTCTATAATTTTTAAAAGTATACAGCTGACAAAACGTCCTGGTCGCAGAGTTGTCTTATCACAGCATTTAGTTTATGTCATTCAGTGACATTAATGGGGCCGTGATGGTCTAGTGGTCAGGACAATTACCTCCAATCATGGCGAGCGGGGTTCGATTCCGCTGGGTTCCATCCCCGGTGGGTTACAGCCTCAGTTTTTCGCAAAAGGGAATCGTGTCGGACGATGTCGCTGGTCGGCAGTATTTCTCACAAAACTACTGTTTCCTCCGCCCTTTTATTCTGGCAACGCTCTCTCGTAGGGTTTCATTCCATTGTCACAATTCAGAGATGATGATCACCTACAAGCCTGTAATCAGTTTGGAGTTATCCCCGCTCTAGAGTGCATCCCCTATACGTTATTTATTAACTTATTTAGTAGCGAAATACGTACGTGACATACTGATATCCTTTCAGAATATACTACAGGATGGTCTGTTGTTTATGACGTTAAAATAATAACATTTTGTTAATTTTGCTAAACCATGTTTGTTGCCAAATTAACCGAGTTTCGCATAGGCATGTCTTTGTTTTTAAGCTTATGTAACTGTATTTTGCGACATTCTTCAATGACTGCATCACGGGTTGCATTTCCCTGAGAGCATGGTACAAATACATATCTTAGCGGATGTAACACTTTTTGCCTACATACCAGGAACAGAACAGCTGTGTCCATTTTCTGGTAAACTGTGCATTCTAGGCATTTGCGTCAAGGGGACCTTATTTTATTCCTTACGGCGTAGACCTACTACCCGAATATATAACATATAATGTTCACAAAACGTAATGCCAACATAATTGTATGCGATGTAAGGGGGACAACACCTACTATATTCATGAAAGGGAAAGACTAGTAAGCTGAAATTATAAAATATCAAATATGTCAATAATAATTATCACCTTCCAAAGAATCGCAGTTTAACTACTAACAATTTTTGAATTTTTGACAAAATGCTATTTTAAAGTGCTTATTCCGCTCGTAATATTCACTTTTCCTGAAATTGTCCCGTATAATGTCTACTTCATTATATATACAGGTTCAGGGAAATTAAGAATTTTTATTCTTGCACCTACTGGAAAAAAATTAAAATGTTTAAATTGTGTGGCATTAATGGTTAAAATCACACAAACCCATGATGGGAATTGAGGGCCGTGACGTCAACAACATGGCGGTGTATCGTCCCTTCTCTGTGGTCCCTCAGTCGAACCCCTGTGACTACATAAAAGTAACCGAAATATGCTACTGTATTACTGTTTCATTACAAACTATTTTGTGCAAGAATGTTTGTATGTAATTATACATATAGGCCTATCACGTTATTTACGATTGTAAGAGTTAACCTAATTTAATATTACGTTGAAAAAGAGTGTTTTGAGAATGCAAGTATCATCGGGAGTAGTTTCCAGGGAAAATGTTGATTCCAAGTTGCGAAATGGTGGCTTTTTAAGTAGTTTTAATACATAAATTATGAATGTTCCGCTGCTATAGGTTGTTCAGCATAAACTGAGCTGCTTTAAGTGTTCTGTGGGCCATTATGCCTCCATCTTTACTATTTTATATACTAAAACTGTAGTGTAACTATAAACTAGTGTAACCATTTCAAAACTCTCAATACTTTACCTATATATCCCTAATAAATAATATTTTGAACTGTTAGAGTAGGGAAGTTCTCACATTAAAGTTAACCGCATATAGGAATGTTAATGTCTAATAACAAATGTTTGTATTATTGTGTTTGTGAGGGACAATCGCCTGTAAGCTACCTCATAGCGAGGGGCGTGTCCCTGGGCCAACACGATCATGACCCCTGAGCGGCATGGCTGGTGCCAGCGGCGGCCGCCAGGCAGCAGCACTTGTGTTGTAAGGGGAGAGAGGGGAGGAGGGAAGCTGCGCGCGCACACGACGTCCAGGCTGGAGCCGGCACTCGGCCGGCAGACCGCGAGCCAGTATGACGCAGGCGGGGAGTGGCGCCTGACCGCGGGCTAGGAGTGGGGAAGTGAGGCAGGAAGGAGGGGCAAGCACACACGGCCACGTGGGGCCAGACGCTGCCGGGGGTCTTTTACCCCGGGGCCGTGTGTCCGAACACTGTGGCAGGCATGTGCGCGAGGGGGCCCATCCTTATGGCGCTCGCGTCCCTCATCTTCGTGGCCTGCAGCTGTTCTCCTCACCAGCGTCGCTCCAGGGCCACCTTCGTCGGCGACAATGTGGTAAGTGCCAGTGTTTATATGTCCCTGCTAGTGTACGATAGTAGCCATGGAGACTTGCTTCTGGTGACGGCCCAGGCTGTGTTTGCAATGTGCGAGGTGTGCTATATCGTCGCTGCAATCTGACATTTATACTTGCAGCGACGTGAGCTTTGTGACATCTTTGGCTACACATCTTATGCGTGTCAAATGATGCTTCGTGAGGTTGGAGAACCTAGGCTAGTAATACTTTCCTCGAGCAGCAACAAACGCTCTAGAAGTAGAGCATACGAGTTCGTAATTAAGCTGCAGCTACATATTTGTGAAGTGTATGTGTGAGAATAGTCGTGTGATAGGACGTAGTAATTTTCAAAATAACTGTCAGATTTTGCAGTGTTGTTGAGTCCGAGTTGACATGAAAGCATAACCTTGTACGTACGGCTCAGTGGTTCATCACAAGTTGTTGACGAGACCAGAACTAACTACCCCTGCTTATAACTGCTGGCGTGCATGGGAGGGGGAGGGGAGGTGACAAGGGGTATGATCACTCCCCCCTCCCCTCAATACCTCAAGAAAGTCTCGGGCCAAGTTCTGCCTTGTAGCTTGTCAGTAGTTCAGTTGGCAGCGACCTGCGAGAGGTTAGCTTGTAAGATGACATGTGAGGTTCACATATCTTCACTCCCAGAGACAAACACTGCATGTGAGGTCTACCAGAGGCAAGGTCGATACATGCAGGTGGCTTACAATTGCGAGCAGTTTTGTACAACATGCTCTGTTTATACATCCAGTCAGTTTGTGACCTATCTCATCGCCACATATAGTAAAATATCGCTGCACCTGCAAAGAGAAATATTTATTATTACATGCGCAGAATTGCCCGTGGCTTTGTTCGCCCATAAATTGCACAAAATAAAACCAGTATGTTCGACGCGATCTCTAGGAGGAATTTTAACTGCAGCACAAAGCACCTTGCAGGAGAAGAAAAAAGGTTTTTTTTATTATATAAATTTTTTCTGTTAATTTGAAGCCATTTTTTTTGTTTGCTGAAAAATCCAATTGTAGTTGCTAAGAGATATTTATTAAATAAACATATTACAAATAAATTTTCATTTGATATTAATTAAAGATTGTTGTACTTTGAAATGAATGTATGTATAACTACATTCTCTGTCAGTCACACAAGAAGTGACAAGCTGTACTGTTGAAATAAACGCAATAACGGTCTTCGAAAAAAATCTCCCTGTTTATCGTGTTGCAGTATAACAGTCACAGTGTTCCTGTATTGTCACGTGGTCACCAGCGAGTAGTCATGCTCGTGGTTTGTTTAGAAGTACACTTAGCGGACAAGCAGAAGTTAACTGAACAAAGCGATCACAGAAGTTATCTTCGGTTAGACGCGGGCAATATTTAATCTTGTCTGTATCGAATGAAACAGTGGAATGTTTTGAACGATAAACACTGAAGTGTGACATCAATGTCGGACCGCTTACGCTTGCCAACAATGCGTGTACCTTTATAGATGAGTTGATGCTATATACACAGTCACAAACCACTGGCAGAATAAATGTGCACATGCCTGTCAGACGTTATATCACAGTTTGCTGGCGAAGTGTTGAGGTGACCTTGACCTCTAAGGCTCAGACAACGCACCAATATGGGGCAGTGTCATAGCGGAGTTCTCCTAGCAGCCATTCACCTCTGTGATGTAAACATTGCTGCCATAGTGCGACTGGGATATATGCATGCTTGGCTTGCTAACCACGGCTGACAACTACAGGTCATTATTTGAGTTGTTTGACCTCAGTGTTGAACGGCAGTGTTGTTGTAAACGAGACATACTTGTGATAATATAGAAGGAAGGGTGTCGGCGCATGATACAAAACGTCACAATGACTGCGTACCAATCTCGCTTGTAAAATAAATTACTTCTCAACAGATAACATTTAAAGAAACTACCTCAGACAAAAATATTTTCGGAAAACTTCTTTAAAAAATCTGCCACAGCGAGAAATCTTGTTAGTTGTTATGTTGAATAGGCCTACCAAAATCTGGACTGCAGTGTTCTCCCCAGGCGCATTTTGTCAGGCGCCCCACCCGGCTAGTTTTCTTTACCACCCGGATAAGAAACAGACGTTCCCATTAACACCATCAAGCTTATTCCACGATTCACCCAGCATTTTTGTTGGGGAGAACACTGGACTGTAATGTCTAAATTTACATTTCACGAAAAAAATTATGACCTTACAAATATTTACGAAAATTCCATTTTGTTACAATATTCTTCTAAATGTTACGTAGAATAATTCACTCTCTATAACAGCTATGATAAATATTAATAAATGTTCAAGTAATATTTTAAACAGTGAATTTTTATTTAAATTTCGGGGCTGCAAGTTCGTTATAAATATCACGTTAGTATAAGTACAATTTATAGCCTACTTCAATTAACCCCTAAAAAGGAAGGCGCTGAATTGCTTTGATAGATCGTTCATCTACAGAAAAAATTAAGAAAACCTTGTAGATTTTCTCGCTTTTCGTGGAGTAAGAACAATCATAAAAATTTCGCAGCTAAAAAACAGTTCACGTCGAATTCTTCAACGGTATTGAACTTATATACAGTACTTATTTCGGCCGCGTTAAAGTTCGTAAATTATAACAACGTAGACAGTCCAGTCCAATTCCAGGTTTCACTGGCTAAATATAGGTTGTTCACTGCAGTGTGAGTTCGTTTTAAGACAGCATTGTCTAGATCAGAACAATAAATGTGTTTTATTATGGTAGCAGACATTACATTTTGAGTGAAGTGAAAGAAAAGCTTAGTTTTTTATTACTTACGTTGCTGTGTTTATATTACAAGTTAAGACTTAAATTAATAATTTTAAAAAAATCCGACTCACGGGATACTACATTTCAAATCGATTAGACCAGTAGAATTGCTCACATTCACTCAAAAATAAACTAGAAAAGAGCTGATGATGTTTAAGCGGCTGAACAGATTTTCTTGAATCATAGCTAAGAGCACTCTCTATCAAGTCAGCTTTCAAACAAAAAACCGCATCAAAATCTGTCCATTCGTTTAGGAGCTACAATGTCACACACAGACACGTCAAACTTTAACGCTCGTCTTATTGCGTCGGTGGTTATAAAGTGAAGGAAAGGAACAAACTGGATGAACGTGAAGTGATAGTCTGGCTTCAAAAGTACTTCCTTTAGTTTGAATATCCTGTAATGTTGGTGTTGCCCGCCATCTTCAGAACTGTTTATTCGCATGCAATGAGTTTGTCAGTTATTATTAACTGATGAGTGACCTTGACGTAGGCTGTCTAGCTAGCGATTCCCGAATATGTGTCTAGTGTTCACTGAGAATAAACTGACCAGATAAGACACTTAGTAATGTGCCTGGATTGTTACTTGCTCCCGAAATTGTTTTTAACCGTCATTTTGCAGACAAATGTCTTTGTACTTATAACTTATATGTTTGGTGTTCCCGAATGCTGGTGTATTTTAATATCCCTAGGCATATTTGCTTTGATATTATACCAAATGTAGACTGAAATGCAACATTGCAAATGTGCAACTGAAGAGAAAGCAGGGGTAAGGGGCAGTTTAAATACAAGCAGCTTCCTACAGTACGATCATGGCGTGAATGATTTAAGTAAGGGAAAGGATTTGGATCCATATATTTTCTTCTTGTTGGAATGCATGTAACAAGCAAATGGGGAAATGCCATGCCACGTTATTCATTCCTAGAATGACATTGTTTCTGTAGCTAAATCAAGAAATCTGTGTACAGTACCATGTTCTTGTTACGGTAGCAAGGCAGGTAGATGCTAGTTTTTGTCTTTCGCTTCGTCGCGCCAAGAAATATTGTTAAGGTTTCGGTGGTAGCATTCAGAAACCATCATGCGAAGTGAGAGACGAAAACTATTGTTTTCCACGTCCCTTCTACTTCTTCCTTCTTCTCCCCCCTACTTCAGCAGTGTCCGTCTTCTAGAACACTCTACGTGGACCTCTCTCCTTGTATTGTTACATCAGACCCAACACAGCAGTGCGAGGTTCGCCAAGACTCTTCTGTCGTGTGAACAGTATAACACTGCGAGGAACGTAGCAATCTGGACTACCAAGTCTTCATTCCTTATCTGCTGCCTTCCTATCTTCGTACATTCCAGCAATTAATAAAAAACACTAGTACAATTAATATTACCGCTTTTGTTTTTCGAGAGAAAAATAATTCAGTCGAAAGGATGAAATAAGAAAATAAGAACCCAGTGTTTTGGTAAGCACTTCAAAAATTTCGCCCAAATAAATTCAACATTTATCTGTGAAATTAAAATCAGTGCCATTCAAGAATGTGAACGTTATGATTGAATTATGTAAATCAAATTCTACGAGTGCACACACACACACACACACACACACACACACATATATATATATATATATATATATATATATATATATATATATATATATAATTGTAATAAAAAAGCTATGAAGAACTGTTTGGACTGCATTGTAGAATATAATCCACTCCATGTAACGCACTTAACAATAAACATATAAAACATGTGGCGATGCAAACATTGTCCTAATCCGCGCCCAACTCGCCAGTGTAAAATGCCCCTGTATTCACTTTCATTTTTTGCTCCAGGTCTCTTTTCCAACGTATTTAAATTATTTGTTACAATCTTGCATTAACTTAACACTTATTTAATGCAGCAAAGCACTGATATTGTTCTAATTCTCAAATAAGCCGTATTTGTAAAATAACACACAGCACAACATGTTTACCTACATGAAATCCCTCTGGTAATTGAAATAAACTCAAAATGCAGTGTTTGTTCCTTACAACGTAATATTGAGTTCACATACATCCACACGCCTATATATGTATGTGTGTGTGTGTGAGTGTGTGTGTTTAATACGGGCGCCGCCTACCTGAGCGTTAGAAGCTGAGAAGTGGCGGAGCTATAAGGGCGACCTAGAAGTGCGAATCAAATGCCGCAGCGCCATATTGAACTAAGCGGTGAACATATGACTAAATTGGTGGAAAGTCTGTAGCGCAGTTCACGTTTATATCAGACCTTCACATACTTCCTGTTAGTACTTTTTGAAGTACGGTAGGCTGGGAAACCTATTCCTAACTATGCTGGAAGGTTTAGACACAGTATGTTGAATAATTAGTATGCTCTCTTAACAGTGACATGCGTTCTTGTCCGAGGTGTGTTTTATCTTAGTACGTTGGCACACTGGACACATGTTGAATATTTGGCGCTGCACAAACAAATAAGTATATGACATTTCAAGATATGTTTTCGCCGTGCCGTTCTAGCACATATAATCGGTGATTTTAAATATAAGTAAAGAAAATGTGATTTACAAAATAAATTAGTTACATTGTTAAAGAAAATGTTTTTACATAGTCATGTTGCTGGTACTATTCAACTTGTTTGATAACAGTTTATCAGTGACTGATGAAATAATGATCGTTATAAAATTTGTTGCCTTTGTATTACTTATATTTCAAGATATATAAATAAAATAATTTGGTTATTTCGTGTATTCAGTAATTCATGAGTTACAAATGGCTATTAGTAACCAGATGTTTTTATTTTGTTATGTTGAATAGACATGTTAAGGGGCTTGCCAACACATTTGATAGTGACTTGAACAGCGTATTACATCCACGTCGTGAGATAGGAATTGTGAGCCATATGGGAGATCTTCCAGGTTTTATGTATTAATTAATTACGTGTAGAAAAACTGTGCATTAATATAAGTTCAATTTAAAAAGAATATGCATTGCGTCACATATACTAAACGGAGTTTTGATGTGAAAACTGCCCTGTCTGTGTGTGTTGGTTATCAGTGTTATTTCAGACAATTAACATGCGATAGTCACATCACTAGGATCCTCGACAGTTTTATATTAACCTGTTAGTGATCGCATACGTATTCAAACTACCGGCCTAGTTTACTTTTTAACACGTTCAGATTACTTAAGGGCGCGGTCTACCGCAATTTTCATCATCATTATTTTATTTTGTATTTGTACCAGATATTTTTTTCTTGTTTTAGACACAAAATGCGACTAAATTTGGCTCTTATGAATTTTTTTTATCTCTCATAGTTTTAGTGTAAAGGTTTGTTAAAGTCATATTTTGCATGTTTCCGTTTTAATGACTACACTAAAACCAACTGATATACCAAACTCAAAAAAAAAAAAAAAATCACAGTGGATAAAGACACTGCAGGCTACAATGACATACTCATAAAATTAAAGGATAAACATTATTTGTATTTTTTTTAATTATTGAGCTTTTTAAATTTTTATTTTCAGTTTCAGCAATTTCTTAAAATTCAAATAATTGTTATTCTTAAATTTCATGATCATGTAATTGTAGCCTGCAATGTCTGTATCCACTGTGATTTTTTTTTAGTTTGGTATATCAGTTGGTTTTAGTGCAGTCGTTAAAACGGAAACATGCACAAATATGACTTTAACAAGCAATTACACGAAAACTTTGAGATATAAAAAATTTTCACAAGAGCCAAACATAGTCACATTTTGTGTCTAAAATAAGAAAAATATCTGGTACAAATAAAAAATAAAAAATATGGTGACGAAAATTGCGGTAGACCGCGATAAAACTTGACTGTTGGATTGCAACGCTCGTTCAGCTTCCTACAATAATAACTGCCTCTCGCTTGGGCGTGCAGCTCTGAAGCCTAGTTTACACCAACGATAACATTGTTAGTAACACGTGTTTTCAACAAAGTTATTAACAATGTTGTAAAAATGCTTGAAAATTGTTGACAACATCATGTTATCAACATCGTTGCTAACATTCTGTTATTAACTTTGTTAATATTCATAATAAAGTGCTAATGACATTTGTTGCCAACATTTTGTTGATAACATTTACTAGCAACAAAAGTTATGAAGTTTAGAAACATGTTAATAATTTTGTCATCAACATTATTGGTAATATTATTTCCCCGACCCATTCTAGGGCGCTATACATCAAAGGATGTTGATAACAAATGTTATCAGCAATGTTGTAGGCATTTTGTCACCAACATTGCTTTTAACTTCCAATCATCATTCGTACAACTTTGTTAGAAACATTGGTGTTTTCAGCAATGTCAATAACACATTTGCTATCTACATTGCTATAAAATAGTGTATCGTAGCTAGAATTTGTTGATAACATTGTTGTAACTAACATTTTGTTAGTAATATTGTTACTGTTATTTTTTTCGTTATAAACTGGCCTTTAGCCTGTTTGATTGAACCAGTAAGAACCTGACTATTGTAATGTTTGGTGCTTTTTACTTGTTTGGAGAGAGCTACGTTGTGAAGGACGTATATCACACAACCATACGTGTTACGAGAAGTTGCAGCGTTTAAACGATAGGCCATGTTGGGCGAAAAATGTTCGCGATATATTATTGTCTCTTGTGATAGGACATTAAGATGATACCTAACTTATAATATATTATGAGAAATTTAAAAACAATGTTTTATTTATTTATTATTAAGGGGGATTGATCCCTGTCAGATCGGTTTTACGGTTTTTCTTATAAATCAGGGAATAGACACATTGTTTTACTTTTTTCACGCTGACAATGCATAGTTTATTGTTTCATTCACTTTTTTGAATCCATATGGCATTGTTTCTGTTCATGTTGCGGCCTCTGTAGTCGTTCCCGTAAATAAAGCAATTTTTCCTTTTCAGCTGTTTCCCGTTGCGAAATAATGAATATATTATGGTTCCAGAAATTGCAGAAAATCGATTAAGTTTGTATCTATGCCTTGTCGTGACAAAAATGTTAATATAGGTGATTCGGAATAAAGTGAGCACTAAAAAAAGCCCTGATTAATTTCTATTTTCTGCCAGTTTATATCTTTCCGCTACATGTAAACATCAACATTGCCACGTGCTTTTATTCACATAGTCTTGTACAATGTTTACATTTACGTTACAGTGCTCCGATAAATTTTTGCTACAATATGTACTCATTAAATGCACAGGGGCTAAATACATGCTATACTTAGTAGTAATCTTAGTTATAAATACCTGTGAGTTAACGTCTTAAAACACTGGTTTCTCTGCGTATACTCTAACGGCGCTATTAATTACCGTTACGAATCTCATAAATCCATGCACAGTATATTCGAACTTTTAAATTAAAACCGTCACTAAAAAAACACACGACACACGCAACTCAAGAATTAAAATTCCGTTCAACATACTGCAATGAACGACGACGTTGAATGTGTTTATAAAAAACCCATATTCATTACACAACGGAAAAACAAACTGAATGACGCAATGCGGCGAAAACCTAACTCTGATGCCATCTGTCGGTGAAATTTTAAACTATCTCTGCGGCGCGAAGCAATAGCGGCGTGTGCCAACGATAATCGACTCTGTTGCGTCGCTTTGTACTGCCGCTGATTAAATAGAATTATACAGTCAGTAGGTATGTCAGTAAGAACTTAAATAAATATTTTAAAGTATATTAAATACAGAGAGGTCGTTTGAATTGATGTTGTTTCACTATTGCTGTATTCAAATAAGAAAATAAACGGGACTACATGCAGTTATTCGCTACCAACCATACAAACAAAAATGTAACTGTTGTTAATGTTGGCTTATATGCAGTAACGGCTAGTGATTTTTTTCAAAGGTTAAATCTTTAGTGGTCACTTTATTCCGAATGGCCTATACATCGACTGGAACTGAAGCTATCGAGAAGAAACAAATAAATCCAAGGTAGTAGGGATCAACAGCCCTTAAAACTAGCACTTCTAATGGGGCCGCGGTGGCCGAGTGGTCAGACGGGTCGGTCCCCGGATCTTCGCATGTGGGAATTGTGCCGGAAGTTGCCGCTGGCCGGCGGGTTTTCTCGGGGATCTCCCGTTTCTCCCGCCCACTCATTCCGACGCTGCTCCATACTCACATCATGTCACCCCTCACGAGCGCTAAAGACTTCGATGTTAAGGGGGCCGCCTACCCAACGCTTCAAATGCGTTGCAGTGTGTTCGTAAGAAGGTTTTTTTCTACGAAAATATTCCACGTGTGCCCAGTATGCCAATGTACGATAGGAAAACCAACTTCATACAAGGTGGGAACCTCATTGTTAAGACGCCACGCTCATTACAAACACTGTTTCTAAGCCCTCCGACATGGCTAAAAACTGGCCTTTGCAGACTTCCGTACTTCACAATGTACTAACCGCATGTATGTGAGTCTCAGATTGCGACCTGCACTGAACTTAGTTACAGACTTTCCTCCAATACAATTATATGGTCGCCACTTAGTGTCCCATAGTAAAAACAGTTCGGCGGGAAGCTTGCACGCTAGTTCAGCGCTTGGCTCGTTGAGGCGACGCGGCATTTGATGAGCGCTTCAAGGTCGACCTTACTGCTCCGTCGCTTTTACGCTTCCACCGCGCAGGTAGGTGGCGCCCTTAAGCATTGACCAAAATCTCTCACTCTCACTTTACCACTTCTAAGGAAAGAGCTATATTCAGTGAAAGGAGTATGGAGACACGAAGTCTTACAATCCTATGTAACTTGAAACATGTATTTTGTGACAATGCAGATGCGAATTGTTTTTTTTTCTTAATAAAAATTAAGTATAGGTAGTAAAAAACAAAATATATGCACGAACAATACAGGATATATAAAGGACGTGGAGCGTCGGTTTCTTCCCATAAAGGTAATCTATCGACTCGTGTTTATTAAGATTGTTTAGAATGTCTCTACATATACACACATACATGTAGATTTTCCTAAGTGTCTGCAACACAGCCAGCTATAGGCGTATTCTACACGGGAAGTATCTTGTCCGCAATGCATTATTTACGCGTTATTTTATTTACACTTAAGTGTAATATTTAATTTTGTGCTTGTTTTCTTAGATGTTCTGAACACAGTGGTTTGGGCCGCGTCTATTGTTTACATTGCTGTCCACACCAAGTTGCGACATTCTTCAGCTGCCCGCCACTCACATTGTTCAGAACACGTGTTTCCGAGACGCCGACACTCGACAATTTCAACACGGGTGAATATCACTCGGGTTAAAATTACACCATAGACTTGAAATGTTGACTGACGCACCCTACCCTCGTGAGTTGTCGGAAGCTTCTTATGTGAGAGATAGCTCAGTCAATATGCCAGAGGCCACGTGGTTGTAGTGTTAGATCTCTCGCTTCCCACCACCGCCATCTTGGCTCGATACTCAGCTGGGACACGGTGAAGGTTCTCGTTGAACGGAGGCTTTTCTGTGCGTTTTCTCGTTTACTCCGCCTTTCGCATTCTCTCACCAGAGCTGAACACCTCGCTGATATAAATATATCCGCTTTGCTATTATGTTCTAGTCTGAACCGTTCGCAACACAGATGGTGCTTACAGAAACGTACTAGGTCGGTAGTGCTGGTCACGTGACTGGATCTACTCAGTACTTGGATGCTGAACGAGCGGTCGTAAATATGAAGAGTTCTTACTTGGTGGCCTTATTTAAAATAATATAGCAAAATCTGGAGTAGCAATAATTTCAGTCGCCGATCTGGCAGACCTTTGTTACTACACCAGGTTAAAAGAGTGCAGAATATTCTTTTGTACTGGTATAATATACTTATGTATCATTGAAATTGCGTATTAGTAATAATTATTTATTTCATACCTGAATTACGTACTGTGGCGACATTTTTACATGATTAACTGCTCCATACTTCTTGTTCAACAAAAATTCTACGATCCGACATCGAATTTTCCACGCACTCAAACCGCCTTACAACATATTGTCTATTATGTACACATGCGGGAGTGTGTGTGTCTACACTTTGTACGCGCGTTTTCCTTCGTATCGTCTGCTGGCTGCAGTCTACACTCTCCCGAGCATAGTAGATGTACGGAATTCGGCGCCGACATCGAGTTGAACATTTTGAGATCTCGAGGGCCGGTACATCTTTGTCACGTGACGTTTCCGACAAATTTACTTGCTATGGAGTGGATCCGAAGTAGTTTCCGTAAGCGCCTAATATTTCCTGTACTGTTAATTCGTGCTCGGAATGTCACGTGACTTGTCCGGAGATACGCAACTGTCTCAGTAAGCTACTTCCTGCTGTCTGGCACTCAGTACTTCTTGGCAACAATCACTGTAGACGCCAACCTGTGTTTCAACTGTGAAGGTAGTATTGGTAATTATCTGGTTTGTTATATTTTTCAAAGCCGAGATAGTGACAAAAGGCCTAATGTTACAATGAAGGCGGCAGTTGACCGTTAAAACCACTTCTTTGGTACGCCCCTGTCACAAGACCTTATCATACTGACGACATGACCGCCGCCTACTGCACGTCTTTAATTTTCCCAAGATGTTTACTTTCAATCTACCTCAATATTACCTTCAGTTAAAATTTTGGACCATCGAGAAGAGGTTTTTCTGACGGTTTTAAATGAAAGGAAATAATAATAGAATACTCTAGGCAAATGTAACGATATTAAAAAAAGCAGCAACATGAAGCAACATAAATTGGTTTTGGTTTTACCTATTAAGTTGGTGTGTTGCAGAATGAGTGGATACTTTTAAAATATCGAGAATGTTGTTATATTTCTTTGTTATAAAGGCAGCGGGGTAAGTTTTGTGGTTTTTTATTTGTATATAGTGTATTGGTATAAGTAATGAAGTACGGTATTCAGTTGAAGTAACGGTATTCAGAATGAATGCTAGTGGAGTGTGAAGTGTGAGTAGAAGGGACTAGAGCTGACCTGCCGGCCAGGAAGCCACATGACCTCACGCGGACTGGCGGCCTCTACAAAGACATGTCTTTGTCCACACCATGCACCCCGCTCCACGGCCAGATATTCATCAGCAGTTCAGAGATAAATCCTGCTGGGAACTTTGTTGTATACTAGCTCCTAGGGCGGCCACCACACTGCACCAGAGATGAGCGAAACTTGGGCGAGTTCACACTGCGCTCGTCGGCTTTTATTTGCGGAACACTGTTCCTCTCGCTCTCTGCTTCTTTTTCTGCCGCTATCGTCAACACAACTCATTACTAGAGCACAGCGTCTTGAGGACCCGCCTGTCACCCCCCCCCCCTTCCCAGTCCTTCCTTTCTCTCTCACTGTCACTCTGACTCCTACTACTGTTCGTTGATCCAGCGAGGACTGACGAGCGTCACTTTCTCTCTTCTCGGAAATGCTCGGGAGTATTCGTTCGTCATCGGCGTTAAAACCATACATCTCCCCTCCTAACGTCTTCCCCTATGACAATTAGTTTACGCTGGTTTAGGTTAGTTTCAATTGTCGAAAACTTCTGTGAACTGAATGTAAGGACGGTTTTGTTAGGTTACAGTGAAAGTGAATATACGCGACGCTGCCTTGACGCACAATCACCGAGGATAAACGAATGCTGCCGAGTATGTCCGAGGAGACAATGTGAAGTGAAGGCTGTACTTGCTGGCGAGAGCTTAGCTCAGAAGTCGCGTGCACACGTGGTACACATCAGCGCAGTTTTGTTGACGGACTACGTCAAGGTCATGTACACTCCTCTGATACTTGCTGCTAGATGTAAGTGTACACTACAAGTAACTTGCTCGTGTGACTGTGCTACTGTATCACAGCAGGTTAAGACACGTTGTGTATGCGAGTATGCAGCTCAGTTCACTTATTGCACGCAAGCATTTCTTTCAGTTCAATGACTTGTTGCACGACTCGCGTTCATATATTACTTCGAACATGTCTCGCACGATCACACTTACCGAGGCTTACTCTACTGTGTACATAAGTAACTGTAGTTGTTGCCATTTAAAGTGTTACATATTAACGTGGAATAATTGTAGCCATATTCGTTTCGGTTTTGTTATTTCGTTTCTAATGTTGCCATATAATATTCTGAACGAAAGTATGTTTTCACAGCGCAGCTATACCTAGCAGAATTTCTGAAGTTGGTTGGTTCCAGCTCGGCCGTTACTTTGTCTTGTAAGGGGAAACTAAATAGGCTAGTATTAATTTATTTATACTGATTTTTGGCGTGGCCGTGGTATAAAGGACAACAAGGGAAACATGTCACATTTTAACGTAAACATTACGACACCCTCTATCCTGCTACGAGTCGTGATTATGAGTATTTACTGTGAAAACGCATTGCTTGCAGACAAGTCTGGTATGGCAACGTTTTTAAGTGCGATGGGAGCTTTTAACTGCAGTCGACATGTTTTAAACCGATAATGTAGAAAATGCAAGCCAATGGCAGCCATGCGTTTCCGCCTTTTTTATTTAAAATGTTGTTGGTGCTCTGCATTTAAATAGTATCTTCCAGCGCAGTGAAATTTACGAATTTTTACGAAGTTATATTGAACTTTATTTGTAAATGGTTGCATACTTTTATGTTTATCAAATAATATTGGGCGGTGGTTGATATTAACAGAATTTTCTGTATATGATTCTGAAGTATAGGTTACTGTAAACTTCAGACAACGTGTGTAGTGTTTCTGTAAGCTCTGTTCATTCTTAACACCTGGTCGATCAGTTAGGAGAGTGACTGCTAATACAAGCTACACGTCAACTCTAATAATTTCGAGCTGCAATTCCTTGTATAAAATAGGGGCAATGTTGTAGCCTATTGCAACTTACAACACAGCTCAGTTTGTATCGGAGATAGCCATTTTTGAAACTAAAGTTTTTAGATTGATGTTTTTGCAAAATATCGAGAATTGCGCTAAATGAAACCACGATATATTTTACAATAATATGTTATAGGTATCTTAACCATGCGACAACAAACAGTGTTAAAATCGCCAGCCTCTATGCAACAAACAAGGGTGCCAACCTATGAGTGTGGACAACATTTTACCCGTCATGTGATGTGGTGTAATCTTTGGGCTGATGAAATAAATGCACTCTCACAAAATATGCGACACTAGCGGATAAATATAATAAACATGAAATTTAAGTAGTTGCTATAGTTTACAAAATAAAAACTATAATTAACCTTGTGTGTGCTTAGCGGAATGTTTTTAATCGTTAAGATAATCTTCATTGATTTAACCTAACTTTACTACACAACAGGACATGAAAGTTGATTCTCTATAGAAATGTTACATTAATTAAAAAAAAAATACACATGTTTTCTAATCATCACGCGTGTAAAAGCTTTCTTCTCTCTTCATTTATAATCGATAAAGCCGTAAATGCGAACTCGTAGACAGAAGAAAAGGTTTGCTACAGTTAACAATTCATAAGTTTGTATATGGCGAAACATGTATGTATTTTATTCAACAAAAATTATTTTTTTCTTAGCTGAAAAATCTGTGAAACGCGTAAAAATTGGTTTTGTTCATATAGCAAAATGTATGTGTAACAGGGATAAACCCTCCTGTTAAGAGAACAGATTCAGCCAGACAATCAGATATTTGGTTCATTCAACATTTATACGGTTATTTCGCCATATACGAACATATATACTGTTGACTGTATCAACCATTGTATGAACATACAAAATAACCGCCATTTTAGAAGAATGGCTAACGGACATGTTTCGTCACTTCCAAACACATCGTTTGTTTACAATATTTACTCTGGTCAAATTAGCCAGATCTTCATAATATGTCATATATGTGGTTATCTTACATAAATAGTGTAAGCATACACATATAGTACTACTAGCAGTATGCCCGCGGCTTTGCTCGTGTGTTGTACTCATAACAGATCATATTTACTTAATTCAAAAACATCTTTGTGCGCTTGCTTGGGAGTTCGGTCATTAAGAGTTACAATGACAAATATGCTAGTTGAGTTACTCTGCAGCAGGATAAGTAGCTATAGCTGTCCATGCGAGAAACAGTCTAAGTTTGTCCCTGCCACTAACAGCGACTTCGCCTGGGCCTTATTTATACTCACAGCTAAGTTGACGTTGTAGGGCAGTTATAGACTCTTTATTGTATAACAGGGTAATCGAATGAAGTACGTAGTTTACGTGGTATTAGGACTGATTCCCCTGGTGCTGCTTCCCTCAGTAACATATTTCTTTTTCAAAACCTTCACTTGAAGTTATGTTAGAGGCATTAGCAGGTTTTGGCGGGATAATTTTTCGCTGAAATATAATCGTGTTTGGTGCCCCAACCTTGAGGTTTGTGTGATTGTATATGTGGACTGATGCTGTCGAAGAACTTCAGTAGATAGTGGACTGCACAATTCATTTTTATCACTTTTGAACGACTTCATCCAAATTACACTAATTTTATCTTCCTTGCAGTTTTTTGTGTCAGACTTACACGTTTGCACAGTCTTTAAAGAAATTTGAGCCCAGAGCCTCCCGAACAAAGGATCGGAGCTACAAACAATTGCGCCACGCAACATTAAAACTAATTTTTTTAAAAATATTAATTTTCTGGGCTCATAGAGGTTATTCAATAACATGTCTCGTTAACTCATGTCTCATGTAAAATTTATTTCTCGCTGGTCGTACTTGCTTTCTGGATCGTCTTTCTTGAAAATTTACGAACTAATTTTTCTGCTTAATGATTAACGTATCTTATAAAATAAAAAAACCTTGCATTTTTATGTACTTACGTAAGCATCATTCTGACGCGAACAACGCCTCAATATATCTACTGGTTATGATAAGTATCATAGGCTGATATAAAAAAATATGCCTTTCCATCCGTGTAGGTATCGAATTTCGAAAAATCTTTATTTCATATCTTAAATATTTGCAAATGTATCCAAGTGAAGTGAAAATCAAGATGATAGCTTGTTCAGTCAAAACAAAATCGATCGTTCACTAAACATCACATATCACTCCTGTAAGTACTGCGAGTTCGAATTTTGAATAATCGTAAAAACCTTTTACCTGCTATTTACCTAATTATCATCCTGAAGCAAAAATAAACTGAATATCTCAATGGGTTCGATATATATATATATATATATATATATATATATATATATATATACATATATAAGATTTATCTAAAACACTTTTAAGATCTTATCGCCTCCTAAGATGCTGAATTTATAAAACCGTAGAATCACATTTTTGACAACTTTACTAGAGTCTCTTGGACGTGAAAAACACGACAATAGCCCGCTGGGTTCAAGATATATAGACGACTAATTAAAAATGCATTTCATATCATTCAACCCTTTGTCACCTCGTTACGTGATGAACTTCTTTTCAGTTATTTGAGTAAGCATCAACCTTAACCAAAAATCACGTCGCTATACAAAATATCAAAGGGATCGATATACACAGATTCTGAATCGAAACATATTGTACCATTTTTCTACCTCTTTGGGGCCGTATTCGGAAAATATATGTGAATTATATTTTGGATATTTGCATAAGCACCAATATACAGCAAAGAGCACCTCGCTATCTCGATTGGTTCGATAGATATGGAATAATAATCGAAAGCACATTTCACGTATTTTCACTCTCTTAATTATCAAGTTTCAAAATGTTTAGGAGTCCTGGGTGAGTCATTTGTATACGTAATCAATTTAAGTAAAAATCACGACGGCCAATTGTGTTCCAGCTATATAGGCGGTTCATAAAAAAACATTTTCCCAATTCTTTTCAGTGCAAAATGTGACTCTAAAAGGCCTGTCATTAATGGCTTTGTACACTTCCGTGCATTTGCTAACAACATAGAAGTTGTCGCTAGCCATCGTGCCGATGATATTTGTGTGAGTGTCTCCTACCTTGTTTTTGTAACGAGCCAACACGTGTGGCAAACAACGTCCAGAGATTGGGAACTTTCACTCTCAAAGTAAAATATTTGCAACATCAGATGCTTGTTTCAACAAAAGGACAGTAAGAAAACTCGGTGTACATGAAACATTTAAAAGCATGTATTTTAATGAAATAAGGAAAAAAACACAAGAAAAGGTCGAACAAGCAAGTCTAAATAAAAATAGAGAATATTACAGACATATCTGCACAAGACGAGAGCGAGTTTACGGTCACCTCAAACGATTGGATGGAACTAGTCGACTAAAGAGACCTAACTTTTTAAATTCGAAACCCGGAACAAAGTTGTCCTGGTTCGTAAACACCAAATAAGACGCCCAGACACTGCGTATCCGGCCCGAGGACGCCTTCCTCCAACGTCTTCCGCAAGACGATAACTACACGGAGACTTGCAGCAGTCTTGGACACACGAGCACTGCTAGTACACTCACTCACTCACAGAGACTGTGTACAACTACACTGCCGAGGGTAGCAACAATTAACAGGGTCCTACATGTCACAAGCTGATGCGTAAATACATTCATAATAAAATTATTATTGCGTCATCAAAGCACAAAACAACCGACAAGCGACAGTTTTTTTTGGTAAGATTACAGTTTATAACTTTTTCACGCTATTCCACGTGTGCGTTATCTGCTGAAAGCATTTTATTCAGCTCTCGATAGTTGATCGAGTTATTTCAGCTCACTTATTAGACTCGAGTAAACTTCTCTTGCCAACAACCCGAACATGAATGTTTACTACCCGGGCTAAGCGAGTGACTCATGACAGACGTCTACAGTATGTCGTCTATGTCGTGGCTGAGCGAGGCTGGTGGGTTGCGAGACCTGCGAACATTAGTTACATCCTACCATGACAGTTCTCGTCTGCACTGACAGTAAGTACTGCTCTGTTGCTGTGTATTTCTTATCAGCATTCTCTGTTAGTTCCAACAACTCGTCGATGTCGTTTTCTTAAAGTCAAATGTTGTTTTGCTGTTTTTAATACTGTTTTAATTTTTACGACGCTATTTTCAGATCTCTGACAAATAAATACTTGTTCATACTTCAGAAATTCCTGGTAATTAAAGTGTTTTGAGATGTAATTACTCAGTTGGTTGCCTGTTACAAAACACAGGGAACAGCGCTGTAAGTAAATGAGATGGTGTTGTATGGGAAGGGATAGTAGGCGAGAGTTGGCACAGTTTAGCATGTCAAACGTGGCTCAGTGTTTGTCTCAGGGGCGGGAACTTGGCCTGGACACTAGGCGCTTATGTACAGTGCCTGTGTACAACCCTTGATTAAACCCCCTACCTCCCTCACCCCTGCTCCAACCCCCAGTCTGTGCTGCTGGTGCTAGCTTGTATTATCTCTACTACCCGCTCTTATCATAGACTTCTCTCAGCCACCAGCCAACTATGAGTTTCTCTTCCACACCAGACCACTCTGTGGAAAATTATATTCGATTTTCCACTAACAATCACATATATTTTGACCAGACTTTCTCAGGCTTAACATTTTGTTGAGTGTTTTGTGATTTTGCTATAGACTGTTGAAAGTCATTTTTGCTGTCTTTAAATTTCTTGCGCGTAAATATTTGTACAATTTTGTGTAACTTTTCTTGAACTGTTGACGAATGTGTTACGTATTATTGTATTAGCAATGCTGTTCAGCTGTAAGGGCAACACAAGAACGTGTTTTACAATGAGAAGCAGAACGCTGCACGAGAACGAAATTAAGTGTTTTGTTCAACTTAAATCATAAATATTACTCGGATTATTTCAACAAGGTTTTGTGCAGTGACGGCAACTTTTACTATCAGCAAGAAGTTGGAATGATGCATATTACAGGGGTGAGAAGGGGAGGGGGAATAAAGACATTACTTGATTGTAATATTTATCACTAGGTAATGTATGAACAGTTATAATAGTGTGGCATAGTACGTTTTTTTTTTTAGGGATAGTGTTTAGAAACTATACTGTACTCCTTTTTTTTTCTTGTGTGTCGTTAAACAGAAACAATTTATGAATTCTCTCCACGCAATAAAATATGGTTACTCACTACGAATGTTCATATCAATAAGTTATAGTTACGTAGATAATCATACACATGCTCTAGCTGACTACCTGGGCTTTCTGAACTGAGCACCAGGGTACATCTACGGGTTCGAATTACATGCCAGTAATGAATTTTTTTTGCCCCTTTCTTTAAATACGTTGTTTAATTTGTAGTCCATTTCTCGTTCCGCCTCCCGGCTACCCACGTGGTCTAAACAGCTGTCAGTGTCAGAAAGTACTAAACGTTCCGAAACCTATTATACATAATTCTTACAAATTGCACGTCTTGTTCACCCTCTCAGCTCAAGACTATGGTCGTTGTAATTACTCTGATTCATCAGTACTGTTCCCTGTCTTGAAATAAATATCCCACTTTATGTACTTATTAAATTGACTAGTAATTTCAATAATAGACCGTAAACCAATAACGCGACTTCACAGTCAGATTCAAATTTTGATATAAGACAAAGCAGGGCAAATAATGTACACGCAGAATTTATTGCACCGTATTAGAAAATGTTTTTTGTATATGTTTTAATTATAACCTGCTGGAAAAAAAATACCTGTCTTAAAAGTACTCATATTACTGTAATCAGAGAATAGTATGACTGTGAGCTGCTACAGAACAACGCGTTGCATTCGTCATTCGGGTTCGATACCCGATCCGCCATCGTACTTCGGCTTTTCGTTGTTTATTTATTTAGAAAATGACTTAATCAGGGATGCGCGGTTACAGGCACGGGTTCGATATCTAATATCATTGAAAATAATTCACTTACCTCTGAACCAGAAGTACTGAAATACAGTAGGCCTACTGAAGTCTTTCCTTCATTAAGCAACCGGGCAATATTTATTAATACCACGAATTTTGGATTTATTTACTGTCCACCGTAAAGTTAATTATATGAATGCAAGTATTTTTTTTATCTCTTCTTGGCGTAGTTAATAACTCTAAACGTTATTTAACGTTTCTTTACCTCCTCTGTCTTTGTGAATTTGTTTTCTGCTGGTGGCCACGGAAATTGATCGTACTTTCTATTTTGGACAGTAAATACGAACTTCATAAAATGTACAAAGCTATGTGATATGCTTTACCTGG
The DNA here is from genome assembly GCA_003012365.1 of Medauroidea extradentata. Taxonomy (NCBI): domain Eukaryota; kingdom Metazoa; phylum Arthropoda; class Insecta; order Phasmatodea; family Phasmatidae; genus Medauroidea; species Medauroidea extradentata. Next base: position 703 of record PNEQ01069548.1, on the reverse strand, counting down.
GCTCTAAAACATAGCAATTCTGCTTGTACGTTATGAATGAAACACGATGAAGTAATAAAGCGAGTGCAAATGTTGTGTGTGACAGTAAGGATCGACTGGCACATTCATCACACAGCAGTCAGGTGTTGTCACAGTTGGTAACCCTGTGGACCAATGTCGTCACGTGGCTCGCATGTGTGCGTGCAGCACGTGTGTCAACCACGTGGCACAGTGGGGGCAACCACACGTGCTAACACTGCTGATCAATATACTGTGGTAGACAACCCACGTGTTAGGGTGGCGGCCACGTGTAGCTGTAGAGGAGGGTGTACAGTATGTACTGCCAGGAGCATTACTACCATTACTGTACCTCACACCCCCCACACCTTTATCCCCCCTCCCCCTAGCTCTTGCCTTTGTTACTGGGTCAGTGATAACCCTGGTGACTGAACGTCTGTGATATGTCTGCGAACAACTACACAGTAGCACTATAGACTAGTCATACAATGTGCATGACGCTTCACTCCCTACACGCTCTGTGACCAGTGTAGACTCACTGTGACATTGTTTCTACACTACCACAGAGACGTGTAATGTAGACTCACTGTGACATTGTTTCTACACTCCCTACACGCCCTGTGTTCAGTGTAGACTCACTGTGACATTGTTTCTACACTACCACAGAGACGTGTAATGTAGACTCACTGTGACATTGTTTCTACAC
>PNEQ01069547.1:0-27490 GCA_003012365.1 Medauroidea extradentata | reverse complement strand
AGGAGGATGCTGGGAGCTCAGCTTCCCGGTCTTAGCTATCTGACTGTCGAAGTGATCGGACGTGTGCGGGGAGAGCTCCCGCGGGCACACGTGCCATGGAGATCCTTTAACATCGGGGCTACAGCACCTTTCTTTTTGGTAACGTGAGCCATCGGGCTGCGCATTTAATTTATTTTGTTCCGAATTTAGCTATATATATTTTTTTTACAGTATAAATTGAGAGTTGGTTTTTTGAGGTGAGAGCCCACCGCGTGTGTTGTACAGGGATTTGTAACTGTGTTGCGTAGATTGAATCTGAGTATTCAATAAACATTGTGCTACTAAATTGTACTTTCATTATTTACTGGTAATAGTACTCCCAGGGAGCATCTAACAATATTTATATTTGGTGATTTTCGCTCTTCTCTTCTCGTACCCACGACGCTGAGGTAAGAGCTTGTAACTCTATCACTGAACCTTCAGCTAGCCGAGGACATACCGAATCCAGCAATATTCTACGGATGAATCAGAGGGCGCGTTTGTGCGAGCACGTGGTCAGCGTGGGTACAGCGAGCGCGTGGTATGTGTGTGAAGGAGAATAGTGCCACCACAGTTGATTTCCTACCCTAAGCTCTCTCCCTGGAGCTTCCTAAATTAGGATGGCGGCAGATAAAGATTTGTGCTTGCAGACTTATCTGCCGAGACATCTTGCTGATTCGAAGGGGAGATAGAGAAGAAACTATTGCTACAACACAAGTAGTTTACAGGTCTAGCTAAAAGCATTGTTGTCTAGGAGGTTTAAGTCTTTTATCCATAGAAATAGGAGTAACATTAATACTAAATAGTACATAAACAACTGGAATTACTTATACAATATTTTAACTAGGTTAAATAAGTTAATTAAGGTATCCTCAATAAAATAAATAAAATATTTAAATATTGAAAATACACAATTTAGCTTAATAAAAATTGTTGTGACTGAGCATAGAGGTATATATGACATTATTGCCCAGTATTATATTGCGGTACTGGTCGGCAGGCGCGCTGGAATTTGTTGTTGTTGACAAGATGGCGTCGTCGTAATTGTTGTAATTTGGAGTTATAATACATCAGTTTCTTTTTGAAAAAGTTATAGCATTAAACATTGGTCCTCCGGTGTCGGATTAAGAATTGGCGTGGCATTCGTTGATAGTCGCATATTATTTCGTTTTAGCACGTTTTGTTTATATCTTGCGACATTATTACGGACCCGGTGGTGACTGCAAAGTTACGACTTGCCCAAGCGGAGAATAGGCTTCAGAGAGCGGCACTTTTAGCAGATCAAGTAGAAGAAGACCCGTCTCAGCGCCCTTGTTTGAAGCAACGTATCGTGACTTACCTGAACTCAGGAAGGGTTTTGATGATCATCTTTTAATTTACAGCAAAGCCAACTCGGATGACACATTCAACGAGAGTGAACATCAGATTCGCCTAAACAGGTTTGATGACATGTACTACCAAATAATGGCAATTGTTCATTCTTCTAAGCCATTGGCTACATCTGCCTTGCCCAGTGTAGACCATCACTCAAATAAAGTAAAACTTCCAGTAATTCAGCTTCCTGTTTTTAAGGGTGACATCAAAGAATGGTTAACTTCTCCAACCTATTTGTCTCGTTAGTTAAACACCACCCAGATCTATCTGACGTTGAGCGGTTTGTGTGCCTTAAATCTTCCCTAACCTTAGAGCCTCTCACTCTGGTACCAGCACTTCCTGTAACCAGTGATAATTTCAATGTGGCTTGGAACATTCTTGAAAAACGGTACAACAACAAAAGACTTATTGTGGCACAGTACATTGATTCATTGCTCCAAGTTCCTATTGCAACTTCAGAGTCTGCACCATCCCTTCGTCGCCTCTTGTCAGGTGTTAATGAAAACTTAGGTGCGTTGAAAGCTCTGGGGCTCCCACTTGAGAATTGGGATTTGATTCTTTTGCATTTATTAGAGAAGCGAATTGATCTGTACCTTCGCCAACAATGGGAACTTGTGTTGCATTTCTTAAAAAACAATGTAAATCTGTGGAATTACTCCCAGTATCAACCAAATTTAAAATTCAAGTTGCAAAGTCGAACAATTCTCGACCATCAACCACATTTTTAACTACCAAGACAGACAAAGCAGAAGGTCAGTGTGTGTTGTGTTGTGAGTCTCATCCCTTCCATAGGTGTTCAGTGTTTTTGAAAAATTCTCCCAAGGTATTGAAGACACGATTGAGGGAAACATTAGCATTGAGGAGAGACCTAATGGGGTTGATACTAGTTCAGTTATATCTGCGGTGTCATCACGCACAAGAAACGTAAATAATGCTTCTTCAGTTCTTTTGTCAACTGCTCTTGTTGATGTTCGGGATCAGTTTAATCAGTGTCACACCTTTCGTGCCTTATTAGATACGGCCAGTCAAGCGTCCATCACCGAAAATGGTGTTCAGCATCTGGGTTTGAAACACCATAAGGTCTCCTCGCCAATTCATGGACTGTCCAGCACTCCCGTCAACATGGCCAAGTCTGTTGTATCTTGTAGATTAAGTCCGGTGGGTGCTGTTGGTCCAGAATTTGAAATTGACACATTTGTTCTGCCCAGCATTACTAGTCATCTCCCAAATGCCCCTATCAGCAAGGACAAGCTAACTCGCTTCTAACATCTGAAGTTAGCGGATCCATCCTTTGATACCCCTGGACCCATTGACTTTCTCATCAGTGCTGATTTATTTCCTGAATTGTTGACTGGACAAAAGTTGCCAGGTACTCCTGTTGCCTTGGAGTCTGTATTTGGGTGGATATTGATGGGTCAACTGAAAGCGGAGATTCAATCCAAGAGTTCCCAATGCACCTCATTGTTCATATCTACATCATCTCCTCCACTTGAGGATTAAGTAAAATGCTTCTGGGAATTAGAGGAAGTACCTCGTGGGATACCAGTATCAGATGAAGATGACCAAAGTGAGGCGTTATATGTTAAGACTTGCAATCGAACAAGTTCTGGTAGATACAGTGTGTCATTAACTTTTCGCAAGAACAGTCAAGATCTTGGCGGATCAAGAGAATTGGCACTTCAACGATTCTACAAATTGGAACGGTGGTTGAAACAAAATCCCTCTTTGTACTTAGCATATAGAGAATTCATGGAAGACTATCTCAAGAGTGATCACATGCAGAAGATTGAAGAGCCAGTTCCTTTCCCTCAAGGGTCGTATTATATCCCTCACCACTGATTTCTTAAACCGGACAGTACCACAACCAAGGTTCGTGTAGTATTCGATGCATCAGCTACGACTGATAATGGCCTTGCTCTGAATGATGTCCTTTTCACTGGACCTAAATTGCAAAAGGATATTATCGATGTTATTCTTCATTTTCGCTTTCATTCAATTGTATTTACCGCTGATATCAAGCAAATGTATAGGCAGATCCTCGTGTGTTCGGAGCACAGGGATTATCAGCGTATTCTATGGAGATTTCATGAGAAGGAACCAATCTCGGACTTCAGATTGTCCACAGTTACATATAGTGTTTCAGCATCCCCTTACCTAGCTATTCGTATGTTACAACAATTGGCAGCTGATGAGAAGAGGCACCACGTGTGTTGTGTTCCGATGTATATGTGGATGATGTTGTCACTGGAACTGACTGTCTGACATCTGCACTAGTTCTACAACACGATCTCATCGAGCTTCTTAAGTTAGGAGGATTTCATTTACGTAAGTTTGCCAGCAACTGTCCAGATTTATTGTCATGGCTTCCTCCTGAGCATCTTCAGTTGAACACATCTCACTCCTTTGACAGTGATTCGGTGGTAAAAGTGCTAGGTTTGCATTGGTGTTCTTCCTCTGACAGTTTTTCTTACAGAGTTCAACTGAGCACACATCGCCTTACAAAGCGAAATATCCTCTCAGATGTGTCCCGGATATTTGATCCTCTTGGTTGGTTGGCTCCAGTTGTCTTATTTGCCAAACATCTGATTCAGAAGTTGTGGGTTAAGGGGGTTTGATTGGGATGAATACTTATCCGGTGAAGTAGCTGCAAAATGGGATTGCTTCCGAAAGAAACTGCCAATGTTATTGGATATTGTCTTGCCACGAAAAATTACTAGCTCGGTAAGCTGCCAGTATGAACTTCATGGATTTTCTGACAGCTCTATCATTGGGTTTTCAGCTGTTGTATATCTTCGGGCCATTCCAAGAGACGGACCTATTCAAATATCCTTACTTGTGGCCAAGACTAAAGTAGCCCCCTTGAAGTCTGTATCTCTTCCCTGGCTGGAACTGTGTGGAGCTGTCCTTTTTGCCCGCTTATTGCGTTGGGTGTTGAATTCTTGCCAGGATAGACTAAATGTGGATGCTGTAAACGCATGGACTGATTCCACAGTAGTCATTTCATGGATCAAATCCTCGCCACACCTTTGGAAAACATTTGTGGCTAACCGGGTCAGTGAGATTCAAGAATTAACTTTCACACATTGGTGGCATCACGTGCGTTCAGAAGACAATCCTGCGGATTGTGCTTCAAGAGGCATTTTACCCGGACAACTCAAGAAGCATCCACTTTGATGGACAGGGCCGAAATGGCATAGAGATCCTAGTCCTTAGACACTTGCAATGTTGAATTTCCCACTCAAGACCTACCAGAACAACGTACATTAAACCTGCTTGTGACAGCTGATTCTACCATCTTGGATATCATGCTTGGAAAACATAGCAATCTGACAAAACCATTGAAAATAACTGTTTATCTGAAACAGTTTATTGCTAACTGTCGGTCTCCACAACGATACACACCAGAACTATCTCCATCAATACTTGATCGGGCCTTACTGTTTTGGGTTAAGGAAGTTCAAAGATTAGTGTTTCCTTCATATATAGAAACCTTGAAATGCAGCTGTCCTCTTCCAGCACAAATTCACAAGCTCAATCCCTTTTTGGACCCTGATGGCATCTTGAGAGTCGGAGGTCGACTGACTTACTCTGATTTACCATTTCAGGTGAAGCATCCCCTTCTCCTTCCAAAATTGCACCGCCTAACTGAGTTAATCATCATCCACTTCCACAAGGTTAAACATCATCCTGGTTTACAAACGTTGTAAAGCATCCTACGACAACAGTTTTGGATTATGACAGATAAACAAGCCATTCACCACTACTTGAAGTCATGTTATCAGTGCTACCAGTGTCTCAGACTCTACTGATGGGTAACCTACCACATATGCGAGTTGCACAAACAAAACCCTTTGCAACAGCTGGTGTCGATTACACTGGACCATTCTCTGTGAATCTTGGGAAGCTACGTGGAGCCAAGATCCTGAAATCATATGTTTGTCTATTTATATGCTGTGCTACCAAAGCGATACATGTGTAATTGGTCTCAGACTTGTCTACAGATGCCTTTTTAGCAGCCTACAAGCGGTTCATTGCTCGCAGTGGTCGCTCATCAGACCTGTACACCGATTGTGGCACCAATTTTGTAGGTTGGTTGGATGAACTTAATAGATTTCTAACCTCATCAACCTACAAGGAAACCGTTGGTAACGCTTTGTAAACATTGGGGATAACTTGGCATTTCATCCCTCCATATCGCCTAACTTAGGAGGTTTGTGGGAAGCTGGAGTGAAAGCTTTGAAAATTCACTTACACAAGGTAATTGGTGCTCAGATTCTTACTTTTGAGGAGTTGTACACTGTGGTGGTTGAAATTGAAGGGATTCTCAACTCACGCCCATTGTGTTCAATGAGTACTGACCCTAACGACTTGTCCGCTTTGACTCCGGGACATTTTTTGACTGGTGAACCATTGACTGCATTGCCAGAGCGGGATCTTGGCCACCTCTCCCTCAACACTTTGAATCGTTGGCAACTTTTGGAACGTATAAGACAGGATGTATGGAAAAGATGGCACTGAGATTATCTCCATACGTTGCAGCAGCGTTACAAGTGGAATGAGGACACCAACCCTCTTCAGCTGGAAATGTTGGTGCTTCAGTGGCGTCTTGGTCGTGTGGTGGAGCTGCATCCCGGGTCTGACGGAGTATCCAGGGTGGTTACTGTTCTGACATGTAATGGATTATTAAAGCGGCCAATAGTGAAGTTGTGTCCCTTTCCTTGCAACGTGTATTAACATTGAACTGATGTAGTTCAAGGCGGGCGGAATGTTGTGACTGTGCATAGAGGTATATATGACATTATTGCCCAGTATTATATTGCGGTACTGGTTGGCAGGCGCGCTGGAATTTGTTGTTGTTGACAAGGTGACGTCGTAGTAATTGTTGTAATTTGGAGTTATAATACATTAGTTTCTTTTTGAAAAAGTTATAACATTAAACAAAAATATTATCTGGGGCAGTATTACAAATTAAAACCAATTAAAGTTCAAAATAACATTGAAAACATAAAAATCACATAAATATAAGAAAAACACAATTAATTCAATATATAAGGCAATAAATATTTGTAATTCCATTACAATGTGTCTCCTATGATGTTTATACACCGGTAATGAAAGCATTAAAAGTATTTTAACTAAATATTTAATGTTTAGGGCAAAGGAAAAAAGTATTTTTCAGCCGGGAATTACACTCCTTTGTTGTTGTTGATATTTTGCACCTTCTAAAACATGACTCATCTTATGTGCGGGATCTTCCTTTATATCAGCAAATACAGTAATAACTGCAACTCTACAACTTCGCCATAAATCAGATAATATTTATTAACAATTTTCAACTTTATTCCTTGCAATATTTTCATAGAGTTTTGTAATTTTTTTAGGGTTCCTGAGAGTGTATTCATAAAACCGCTAACTATGTTAAATCCCGAGTCTGTAAAATCAAAGTACATTAAATGTTTTGTGTTCTCTGTTGTTTTCTACCAACAAAAAAAAATTTTATATTATTGAAAAATTTTAGTTTTTGAAAGAAGTTTTCCAGTTTGTTTCAGATGACAGATGTTTCACTGTATATTGTACTTCATTTATACAAAAATAACGTGTACACTCTAGGTGCACCTCACCTCGCAATGAGGACTAGACGGCCCGGGCTGAAACACAGGTCGCTAGTACCACCTTCCTACGGCCGCGAACCAAACTGCCTTCACTTTCATTTCACCTGTAGGTTTGGCACAACCCAATGACTTGTGCACATGTTAGACTCCTAAAAATATTTTGACCTTTAAGATTTGTATTAAAATAGGTTTCACTGTAATGTCATGCATTCAAGTGATGTCAAAGTTTTACCACCCATCACAATATAATTGTTATCTACAGCCAACATGCAGCACTAGGACGCAGAGTAGTGTAGCACGGGTGTGCATGTACCTGGAGGGCGTGCAGATCCATGTTGAGCGACTGGCCAATAAGGATGGCGTCCGGGGGCAACAGCTCACGCAGTCGCTGCTGCACGTCCTCTAGTCGCACCGTCACGTCCATCAGCATCTTGGCAGTCACCCCAGAGTACCGCGTTAGGTAGTCTGTAATCTTATTGTATGGCTTCACCAGTGTGTCGTACACCACCTGTACAAACGTGCTCTACACTCACACATCCGTCCATGTGGACTCTCCCGGCAACCTGACTAACAAGGTGAGACACTTGTAAGGTGCACATTAAAGAAATGCACTAAAGTTTACCTTGAACAATGCAGTTTGACAAATCTACTTCACAAAATGCAGTAGACTCCCGATTATGTGTGTGCGTATTATCAGATTTGTGGATTATCCGTGCAAAATATTTCACTTTAAATAGTTTAAAAAAATGTTTAAAATTTTTTTGACTATTTATAAAGACACACTGTGTTTACTCGCATAATGTTCACCAACGTGTCATGTCTATAACCGTATTTTGAAAAGCTTGCAGAAGATTTAATTATTTTTCAACAAGCTAACCAATTAGACTAAGCATGAATGGATTAACCTAATTTCTGTCTTGGATAAATAAGATATCCGTGATTTTTTTATTATTTGTGTTTTTACATTATTAGCGTATACTCCCTAATCATTAATGTGAATAATCGAGAGTTGACTGTATTGAATTGCTGCCTTTTATTGCAGAAATGAATTTGACCTTTTATCTTTCTACTGAAATCTAAGAAAGGGTAAAAGTGGATTATCCGCGATTTTGGATTATCCGAGGCATTGGTCCCCTCCATTAGTGCGGATAATCTAGAGTTGACTGTACAGTAATAATCCCCACATACCGATCCCTTCTATTACGACCACCTTTCTGTAACAACAGTATTCTCGGGAACTGTGATGGTGGATATTGGGATTTTATGTATTTATTAACGACCGCCCCTTTATAACACGTAACTCTATTCTTAGGAAAAGAGAGTGGTTGTTATAGAGAGGTTTAACTGTAAAGGCAGGAAAATGGCAGCTAGGCTAGTAAGTACAATAACATTTAGACAAACATTCACAAGTAGTTACAGATTTGTACTTGCAGGCAAGCTAACATAAAAACACAAATGCATAACATACTTATGAAACAAGGCAAAACCACAAGAAAAATGTGTTGCCTATCAGCTTTCGCACATATGCTACCTGAAAGTACAATTCTGAAAGTTCTCGTGCATTTCTGTCTGAATTTTATCATAACAATAGCGTAGCTACCTTCATTGCACTTTTTTTCTGTCAGAAGGTCTTAGCTATCAAGTGTTTATGTTTGAAGTCTTAAAGCTAGAGTGTAACTGAGCGCTAGAGTAGTCGGTACGGGACAGTACCTCAAGCTTCTCGTTGACTAGAGATATCCTGGTGAGCTCTAGCTGCTTGGTGACAGTACGGCACATCTCACAGTCGAGGGCGAACATAGGAGAGTGTGGCGTCACTTCGTGGTACTCTTCCTTGGTCAGCACAAAGTGCGAGTACCTGCACACAACACTACACTGCAGGTATCTGCCTGCATCTTCTCTCTCTCAATAGTGTATCACAGCAGGCATAATAAGAACACTGAAGGCTTGTTGCAATGGGAGTTACAGTAAATCCCCGATCTAACAACATTGAATCTAACGACATCGGCGATCTAACGACATAATTTTCACGAATCCAGGAAAAATTAATATTTAAAAAAATTGATAAAAACAAAGAGCAACAGATTGCAGTAAAACGTTGTTTAAACATAATTATGCGTATATTAAACAGTAACATACTGTAATTATAAATTAGTGATATGCAGCTGTGAACCAAAAAAAAACTGTTGAAAAATGTTAGAAACTTTGGCTGGGATATAGTTGAAGCATGCGCCGGGTGAGTAGGCCGCCCACGCAACACCGACATACGTGAGACGTGATGACTAATGCTGCCTTATCTCCTCCTCCACCTCCTCACTTCTTCATGCTCCCTCCTCCATTCTCTTCCCACTCATGCAGACTCCTCCATGTCCTTATCTCAGCTACACAGTTAACATACCTGACAGTGGCATAGCAATGGTTATTTACAAGTGTAAACAATTCCGATAAAAAAACATTTAAGGAAAATCGTCCCCATTGCATTTTCCTTGGTGAAAGCTGTGCTGTAAGAAATGTATGCAAAAAGTAAATAACTCCCCTCCCCTCCTGACAGCACGCCAACCAATAACCACTCTCTCCCCCACCCCCAGCCGTCAAGCCAGATTGTGCTTGTGTGCGCGCGCATCAACTTCCAACTGTCTTGATAGTCACGTGCAGCTCGCATCCTGTCTCGCCAAAAAGCAGAGCCATATGTTTGTTTATCCTTTTCCACCCGGCGACTCTCTGTCATCAGCCAATGTATCTGATTTCGTGTCTTGTGTAAGCTCATGGGTATGGGGGTTGAAGAGACGATACTTTTTTTTTTTTTTTACCCTCATTACAGCATGGCAAAAAACAAGGATCAGCATTGCACTCAGTCCATAAACGAAGCAAAAAGAAATCCAGCGTTATATCATATTTTTTTCTCAGCGACAGAATTCGAGCTCGGCTTGACCTGACAACTTCCACTGCGTTATTGATCACTCGTCATGTGAGGTACGTGGCTATGTAATCGCTGCAGCATAAAAACCGCCTATGACAGAAATACAACAGTCCTGTCGCCATGTGCGGCTGATAAGGTTTTTGTTTTATGCTCGCTCGACAGGGGAGCAATAAGAATGACTGCAGCCAGCGCACAAAGAACCAATTCCCCTCTATTCGCAGTACAGAGCATTAAACTGTTGCGTTTTGCATAGTTTCATGATTTTTCCAACAGGCCTACGTTTTAAGCAACGAGTAATTTAGTCATTTTATACGTGACAGCACCTTGAAAAGTCCGTTTTTAACACTTTTCAGTGGCTCCTAACTCACGTTAATAACAGCTGTTTGAGTTTTTAAAAAACAAAGATTTTTTTAAAAATCTTTGTTCTTTAATAAGAACTTACATTAGTATCGCTTAAATACTTATTAGTGCGACAGGCTGTAACAGTTCTTGCACAATAAAAAAAACTCAATGGCTGTACTGAAAGGTTTTAAATCGTTACAGCATACTTTCATGTGAATAACAGAAGTTCTACTATGTTCTGTGTGCTTCGCGCCAGGCAAGCAGGATGAATGAATCACGCACGTATAGCGAGCTGAGAGGGAGGCAAGCCAAGGCCAGCAGCCCGGCCTCTTCACCACTCCCCTCCCCCATCCTACACAACTAGACCTAGCACGCCGCACAGCCACTCACGTCATGGCACAATGGGGATTATGGAGTACCATTTTATTTGGAAGACATCTATTCATTGTACAAAAATATAATTTCAATGAAAACATGTTTTTTTAGTCAGTAATTGTTCTACATTATTTTTAAGTAAGAACAGACTTAAAAAAAAAAACAGGGGCGGGGGGGACGCTCAAAATTTATTACCTCGGGACTAACGACATTGTCGATCTAACGACATACTGGCACCGTGCGATGTCGTTAGATCGAGGGCTTACTGTTTATAAGAAACAGATCAGGGTCGTACTCAGTATTGGTGATTGGAGTGGTCCTGAACCGGGAAGTGTTATAAAGTAACACCAACTTCCCCTCCCCCAGTAAAAAAAGTGGTCAGGGAGGCCTCCTCCAGGAAAACATAACATGGATTTTAAGGTGCAAAATGGCGCTACAATGTCTAAGCAGATTGCATAAGGTAATAGAGATCAGGACTACATGGACCCCTATCCCGGCCACATACCTGAATGGATTATACTTGTGTACATAAGCCATTCCTTATGTTTCAGGCACTAAAATAACTAAAGCATTATTTACCTTTATAACATGTGGTTTTATTCTCTTGCTCTGCGCAAAGTTTATCAAGTGTTTGTATTTCGTTGTTGCAAAATAAACAAATTAGGTACTCTAGGATTACCTTTTTGTGATTGGTTCTACATATCAAGTACTGTGTTATAAGTTTAATTACATAATAATAGTAATATGTAATAATACTAATAATAATAATAATACTACTACTAATAATAATAATACAATACGGTGCACTAGTACTTACAGAGTAATACTCGTTGATAGAACACACACAAGAAAGGACGAACACATTTTCCGCGGAAGCGCGGAGGCTTGCAACGTTTCGTCAGCCGGGCCGGCTTCTTCAGGTGGCAAGTGGAGCCACACAGATGTCTATTGTTCAGCGGAGGTTGGTAATCAGTGCACCTAGCAGCCAGAGGACACACTAGGTGTGGCGGGATATTGAGGCCAGGTGGCTATCTGGATATGGTGATGTATTGGTGAGCCAGTTCCCAGCGTCTCAACTCAGCACTGTTGTTCTGTCCTCACCACTCTGGTACAGTAGCAAGAGTCAAAACTGGATTGATGTGATGCAGCATGTGCTGCAACTGGCTTTTCATGTGGGTCAACAAACACCGCAGCTAAGACTTTTTTCGTATCAGCTCTGTGGCCATTCATCCTTTGTCTAAGGGTGTTGGTGGTCAGGCCAATATACTCTGCATTGCATTGAGTGCACTGTAGCTGATAGATGAGGTTTTCCGTAGCACAGTATTAGTTGCAGTGTATGGGGTACGTTTGGTTAGCAAGTCTGCTATCGAATGATGTTGAGGGATGATGTACAGTAAACCCTCGATCTAACGACACCGTACGGTGCCAGATAATTATGTCGTTAGATAGCCAATGTCATAAGTCCTGAGGTAATTAATTTTGACACCCTCAATATTAAAGAAATTTTTAAGTGTTTTTTTTCCCTTATAGTTAATATAGAGCAATTACCGACTTAAAATAAAACACTTTTTCTTGAAATAATACTTTAGTGAAACGAAAAGGTTTCTGCCAAATAAAATGGTGCTCCATAATTCCCCGTGTACCGAGAAGCCTGCAGCCGTTAGGCGCGCTAGATCTGGTTGTGCAGGATGGAGGAGGGGAAAGCGGCCGGCTGGCTTTGGCTTGTCTCCCTCAACTTGTGCGCGGCGCGCACGTTATTTGCACCCTGCTTGCCTGGCACAAAGCTCACCAACAGAACGACTCTTCTGCAACGATTTAAAACATTTCAGTAGAGCCATTTAGTATTTTTTTGTAATTACGCATGGACTGTTACACCTTGTCGCCATTATATGATTTTAAGCTATACGAATAAAAATGATTATAAAAGAAAAAAAAGTATTTCTTAAAAACCAATACGCCTATAAGAAACGCAATTTGAAGCCACTCAGAAGGGCTAAAAACTGACTTTTCAAGGTGCTGTCAGTAAAATAACAACTGAATTACTCATCGTTTAAGTCTTAGGCCTATAGGAAAAATAGTAAAACTATGCACAACGCACCAGTCTGCTCTGCGAATAGAGGCAGAGTGGCTCTCGACACACGGGTCACAGTCACTCTAATCGCTGCCCTGTTGAATGAGCATAATTAAAAATCTTACCATCCCACATGAAGCATACGTGACTAGTTGTAGGCCGTTTTTACGCTGCAGCCAAGAGATCAATAACACAGCGGAAGTTGTCAAGGTCAAGACGAGCTGAATGCGCGTAACCTGATATGAAGCAAGAGAAAAAAGATGAGATAACGCAGTATTGTTTTCTTTCTTTTCTTTTTTTTTTTGCCTTGTTTACGGATTGAGTGCAAAGCTGGTCCTTTTTTTTTTTTGCCGTGCTGTAATAAAAAAAGAAAGAAACGTGTCGTGTCTTCATCCTCAACCCCCTGAGGTCTTACCAGACACGGAAACAAAGACGATGGCTGGGAGAAGATGGGAAAGAAAAGCAAACATGTGGCACTGCTTTGCCGCCAGACAGGCTGCTAGTTGTCACATGACTTATCACAGCCGACGCCGGCAGTTGGATGCATGCAGCCGCACGCACACAAGCACAATCTGGTTTGTCTGCAGGGGGTGGGTTATTAGCTGGCGTGGACAGCCAGGATTTTTAGCAGTGCGTTTCTTACAGTACAGCATTCACCAAGCAAAATACAACATGGACAAGCAACAAGTCGAACAATGCAATACCGTTGCTATGCGCACGTCAGGTGGCTGACTGCGTGGCACAGATGAGACGTGTAGGAGTAAGGAGAAGAAAGTGCAGAGAGGAGGGCGCGTGGAAAAATGTGTGATAGGTGTGAAAGGTGGAGGGAGCATGGAGAAGTGAGGAGGAGATAAGGCAGCGTTAGTCATCACGTCTCACATATGTCGGTGTTACGCGGGCGGCCTAACTTACCAGACGCGCGCGCTTTAACTACATTCCAGCCAAAATTTCTAACATTTTTTTACATTTTTTTTTATTTCACAGCTGCATATCACTCATTTGTTATAACTGCAGTATGTTATTGTTTAATGTACGCAAATTTATTTTTAAATAACGTTTTACTATGATATGTTGCACTTTGCTTAGCTTTGATCAATTTTGAAAATATTAATTTTTCCAGGGTTCCTGGAAATTTTATCGTTAGATCGCAGATGTCGTTGGATCTGATGTCGTTAGATCTGAGTCTACTGTATGTCACAAGAGCCACAGTGTCACAAGAGCCACAGCGTGGCCTCTTGCAGGGATGGGAGCGTCTGGGGGTGGTGACACTGTTAGATGTGGTGTTGGATGGCAGTGTGGGGCGAACCAGTTTGCTGCGGAGGTTGGAGGGTCGTTTAAAGATCAATCTGGGTGGTTTACTGAATAGGTTGTGGGTGAGTGGTGAGGAGGTAAGAATTTTGTGGCCACAGTTAAGGATAGTTCTGAGTTTTTCCAGACCCTCATGGTAGGGGACAACCAGAGGGATATCAGAGTTAGCAGGTCTCTTCTGTGTGTTGGTCGAGGTTGCACGCTGTATCTGGTTGTAGACTAGTGGTATGGGGTAACCCCTGTCAATGAAGGCTTGTGCTATTAATTCACAGACTTGTTTAGGTCGGTCTGTAAGTTTAGCAATCCTGCTGTTTCTGTACATTATTCTGTGATTGTCACACAACACAAAACACAGGTTTTTATCATCAAGAAAAAGAAAGTTCAGCTGTCCTGCTGTTTTACACTTTTTGTTTGTGAGCGACACAACACAGGCTTCTACGTTGTTGTCAACAAAACAACAGCAATGTTGTATGTCCACAAGCCCATACAGTCTTATGTAAGTAATATAAGCACGGAACAAGAGGGCAGTCAGTTGGTTACCTCTCCCTCTCTGTCACTAACTTATTTACTGGACATGGCATGCAGTGGGTGTAAAATGTATTCGTACAGAGCTTTTTTTTTTACAAGAAATAGTGTACTTTTATTGAAAAATACATATTGAACAAAAAACCAGTATGAATTCATCTTTTAATAATGATTCCAAACAAAAAAATCATAAAAATAAGAATATTCCAATTTGCAAAACAAACAATAACAAAATACAGTGGAATCCCATTACTATGAGAGTTCGCAACAGCACCAAAAATTGTCGTAATTACGAGTTGTCGTAAGAACCGAATGTTTATACAGTATAAACAAACAATTTTCTAGGTGATTGATGTACGTGGGATAGGAATAATAACAGTACAGTATACCTTAGCTGGTATCTTTGCTATTATAAAACAAGATAGCCAAAAACGATAGGCATGTGTTTATTAGGCGTAACGTTCAAAAACTGTATTTATTTCTTGATCTCCATTAGCTTTTTGTTACCATTTTCACTCACTACAGCACGGCTAAACGTAAGGTAAACAAAACAAAAATGGACGTCTAGCGAGGCGGCAACTAAAACGAACAACACTGCCAGCTCAGTTGTGATTGGCTGAAACGAACAACGCTGTACCAATAAGATCTTATTGGATTAACAAAATATGCACGCGACTGTTCCATACTACCCACGTTGCCAAGTATTCAAAGCGACAATAACGGTTTTTAGTAAGAATACAGTTTTTCTATTCATTCTAACATAAATTTCGTTAAAACGAAAAACTATCTTTAATAACTCAAAACACGTAATGTATAAAAACACGACAAAAGAAGTTTATTAACTTACTCGGGTTATGCTGGGTAGTGTAAAACTTCAAGTCCAGGCATTCAGAAAGTGATCCAAATGAAGTTTGCTTTTGGTGCATTGCCATGATCGGGCAACTCTAAAGTGTTCTACAAACAACTCTAGCAGGTTGAGTTACATAAACGTAACTTTTTAACTTCTTGCAGTATAACATACAAAAAAAAAAAGATACCGAGTTTGAAACTGATTCTGCAATGCAGTTCATTATCATAATACAACCAAGATGCACGCAAGCGATGCTGTGTACTCAGTCCACGGGCCACATTCGCTTTCGCGCTGTACCAAGATGGCGTCCATAATAATAGAGGTCACGGCCGTAGAAGAACAGGTCTGGACACTCGCCTAGAAACTCGACCCCCTTGTTGTTTGGCTGTAGTTCACCAAGTTACCGAGAATATTGTGTTTTATTGGCGCTTCAGTTAGTGCGGTCGGACTCACACTCCGCCCACTTTCTTTCCACTATGATAAACAATTTATCCAAACATATTTTTTATCAATTTATGAAATACTTCATTCGCTCACAATTTTGAATCATGGCTCCGGAAATCGTTATTTACTTTATAATGTTAACAATGGAAAAAAGTGGGTGGCGTTTGAGTCCGACCGCCCGGATTATAGCACCTTGTACAACATTCTCGGTAACTTGACGAACCACAGCCAAACAACAAGGGAGTCAAACAAAATACATTGGTAGATAGGCGAGTGTCCAGACCTGTTCTTCTACGACTGTGATCGAGGTCAAGCAAGTCACGGCAGCATTGCCAGATGCAAATTTTCACCGTTGCCGTATCTCACATTGTTCACTCTGCCATACTAAGCCAATGAATGATGATTATCACGTGCGCTTGTATTTATTATGTTTACTTATAATTTTAAAAAAATCATTTTGCACGGTATGTTGATGACTGCTGCTTGTGAATCTCTCGTATCTACGAAAGCGCTCATGACGATACCACTCGTAAATACCGAACATTTATATATTAAACTGCATACACAAATTGACGGTGCATTACAAAACACTCGTAATTACGAACGTCTCATAATATCCCGTACTCGTAGTAACGGACTACCACTTTAGAACAATTCCGGGTAGTACAAAAAATATTAGTACACTGTAGTTTTTTCCTAATGCTGTAATAATAAAATTAATACTTTGTTGTTGTATATCCTTTTCAATCAATTACTGCCTGCAGTCTTCGTGGCATCAATTCAACAAGATTTTTTGTGATGATTGGTGAAATTTCATTCCATTCTTTTTTTAATATTTCAATAAATTCTGCACGATTCGATGCCTGTCTTTTCCAAATTGAATTTTCTAAAATACTCCACAAATGCTCAATAGGATTAAAGTCTGGTGATTGGGGAGGAGTATGCAATTGGGGCTGAGCATTATACAATAACCAATGTTAGTTATTGCAAGCTGTGTGCTTCATATCGTTGTCTTGTTGAAACATATACTATTCACTTTCAAGTCCAAGATTTTCCGCACTTGCTGGTAGATTATTTTAAAAATGTCTATGTACATTTTATGGTCCATTGTACCTCCAATAACGCATAATTTTCCGACTCCGCACAGCACTCATACAACCCCATACCATGGATGAACCACCGCCGTGTTTCACTGTGGGTATTAAATGGTTTGGATGTAGTTCTGAGTTTTTTTCGTCATACTGTAAATCTTCCATCCGAACCAAAAATGTTAAATTTACATTCATACAAGAATATAACTTTGTTACAGAAATTACTGTTTTTATTTACATATTATTTTGCAAATTGCAGTAGTTTTTCGCTATTTACAAGCAACTTTTCTTCATTACTCTACCTTTTTCGCTATTTACAAACAACTTTTTCCTCATTACTCGACCATGGTAACTATTCTTGCGCAAGATATTTTGAACAGAACTAAATGAAACTTCTATATTTCGGTCTTGCATTGTAGCGACAATCGTCAGAGCAGAAATTTTAGGATTTTTTTTCACTAAACGCACAATAAATCTCTCATGAGTATGACACATCGCCGTCGCGTCTGTTAGACATTTCATTAAGCTCGCTTCCCAGTAGTAAGGGTAGGCTTAACCTTGTTATATCCTCCCGCCCCGTTAGGGCTTGTATCAGCATAGAAGCACGTGTTGCCGAGATAAGAGTCTATCTAGGTCATAAATATTGTGTATCTTATCTGTTCTAATAAATAATGACGTGACAGCAGAGATAAAATGGCCGCATGAACACTGTTAACAATCACCGCCCAGCACTTTTAAATAAAGAGAACTGCCACTGTCTTTTTTAGTGCTAAATGTATATGTAAATAATTTGTTTCTTTAATATTTTCACGGTAACATGATGCGCGTAAACAAGAGAGAGTGTTTTGTTTGTAATAAGGGAAGTCACGAGAGTCGGGGTGGCCAGCCTGGTTATCTGCAGACAGCCTCTGACTCCCCCTCCACTCCTCTCCGGCCATCTCGGCACCTCGTTAACGGTACTTTGCCTGCTGGACAGGTATAAAAGGGCGAGCTCTCGCCAGTAATTTCAACAGTAGGGCTCGGGCCTCCCGAGTACAGCCTAGGCAACCCCTCCCTCCTCCTCTACCTTAAGGGTTGTGGACTGAATAGCCACTGAAGCTCGCCTTCCTCTCCAGGGCTGTGGACTGAATAGCTACCGAAGCCCGCCTTCCTCTCCAGGGCTGTGGACTGAATAGCCACCGAAGCTCGCCTGCCTTCCTCACCAGGGTTGTGGACTGAATAGCTACCGAAGCCCGCCAGCCTTCCTCTCCATGGTTGTGGACTGAATAGCCACCAAAGCCAGCCAACCTTCCTTACACCCAGGGTTGTGGTCTGAATAGCCACCAAAGCCCGCCCCTCTTACCTGTACCTTTACTCTCGCCTAGTGCAAGGGAGACTTGAGGTGCCCCCCTATAAGTTAATCCGCGCGTGGATTTCTGAACGCACCCGATTAGAGTAATCGCGGCCGCTGCATGGCGCGCTGTTACCGGAAGTGGGAGCTGGAAACGGGAAGCGCAGGTCTCCTTGTATTAACTAGTGCAGCTTTGTTGTGAGCCAGAGTGCAATCCAGCGTGGTATTGTTTTATTCAACGCGTTAAAGTCTTTGTATTGTAAATTGAACCAGTGAATTGTAAATAGAACCAGTGAATTACAGATTGAATCAGTGAGTTGTAAATTGAACCAGTGAATCACGTAATTGTAACAGTCTGAGGATACAATACATCAAGTGAAACAAAAACATCAGCTTTCATTTTAGTATGATATGAGCAATCATTTCCTTGAGATACACATATCTCCTGAGGAGAGACTATCTTTAGAAGGGCAAAAACAGCAGGCCGCTCAGAAGCACCGCCGATCCAG
This sequence comes from Medauroidea extradentata, assembly GCA_003012365.1. Classification (NCBI taxonomy): domain Eukaryota; kingdom Metazoa; phylum Arthropoda; class Insecta; order Phasmatodea; family Phasmatidae; genus Medauroidea; species Medauroidea extradentata. The sequence goes on along the minus strand of PNEQ01069547.1, from coordinate 8,724 downwards.
TCAAGTTGAGCCCGAGGCCAGGGTCAGACCCTTCCCTAACTTCTTTGTGCCACTCCTACGGAGTTTACAATCAAACGAGGGTTATCAAGCGCCCTCGCTCACAGTACTGATTTAGTCACATTCTAAGGGCCTTACAAAAACCGACCATCACATTAACAAGTCCTATAAAGTCGCCTGAGAGGACGCCACTGCTACATCAGAGAATCTAGCAGCTGATTAACAAGGCTCGGACGGAGCCTCAGCCTCCCGCCTCTACCACTTCCAAGCGGAAGCAGCAACTCCTCCGCCAGCTGTTTTAGAGGTGAGTGGTTTTAAGCCTGCCCCTATTTTCCGAAGAGTGTCGGCCTCCCTCACATACACTGCCAATAGGAGGGAAATCAGTGGTCCTTCAGATGCACTACTCTCATCTGCCTCAGGAAAATTGTCTTTACCGGCTAGCCAGAGTAGTCTCCTGTGGTAGCATATTACCCCTCCTTATTTGGCGGGTAATAAAGGCAGTGCGAGAGAGGTTAGGCGAGGCCAGTAACCTTAAGTCGTGCCGAGCCGACGACAAGTACATGAAAGAATGTGTAGTCGACCACTTCTGTGGGCGTTTTTTACAGTCTTTCAAACACAAAATTGATCAAAAATCGATTAAATTGTCGAGCGTGCTCGACCGACAATCACTGAAATTTACACGAGACTATGGCACTGATTATGTAGCCTGGTAACAATTTTTCTTTCTTCTACGGTAGTTTCTTTTTCTTTACGACCCATTTTCTACGAGTAAAATGCAACAACTGAGTGAAACACAGAATTTTTGTCACGAGGCACAAAGGGAAGGACAAACTAAAAAAAGTAAACAAGCATGCGAGACCAAATGTTGTGATTGGTATAATACTGTACGAATACTTTTTGTCCTGCCCGGAATAGTTATATCTTGTTTTCAAAATTGGAATACGTATTCTTATTTATAGTTTTTTTTTTGTTTGGAATCATTGATAAAGAAGAATTTACTATAACGTTTTTTTGTTCATAATCTAATTTTCAATAAAATTACACTATTTTTTGTAAAAAAGCTCGGTGTCTGAATACTTTTTACACAAACTGTACATGCCACAGGTCGCCCAGTAGCTAGAACAATTGCCTGCCAACAATGTGATTCAGGTTTCAATTCCTGGCAGGTTTCATCTCGTTTATAGTATGTTTAATGTGGCGGACTCTGCCATTAGTCAGCAGGTTTTCTTAGAGTACTCCTGTTTCCCTCACCCTTTGTCGTTTCTCATTTGTACAGCTTCATCTAATGTCATCCTTCCAGTGTCATAGATGCCACCAGACACTTAATTCAGAAATCTGGCGTTGCATATGATAGACAACTGAATTTATCTGAATATAAGACTAGGTTGCATTCTAATATTCTCAGAAATTGAGGGTTGCCTAGTTCTCAAGACATATGACTACAACTACGACAATTAGGGTACGTGTTTCAGTTTACAAATGTGTTTGTTTGGCATCCTGCGCTGATGTTATGTAACATACAACATGTGAAAATAAAGATTTTCCTACTTACATAAACCCAGTGTAAATTGAGTGTTTATTCCTGTGCATTGTGCATATTTGTTGTGGGTTACGTAACAGTGTGGCGGTCCCTTGCTATTTGTTTGTTCATGTACTTATCTGGATGTGCAAACAAATAGGGGAAAAAAAAAAAAAAAAAGAAAATTGGGAGCAGCATTACCGCAGCAACACGTGCGGTAGAGCAGAGTTCTTATCTTGGGTTCAAGTTCATGGTGTTCGAAGTATGCGAGATTTACTGAAGTGAAAACAAATTTAAAGCGTTCCTTTGAAGGAATGGCTTTACTCAGGCACTTTACACTTTACATTTTTGTTTATCGGCAGCAACAACAAAAACGGAACAAAACAAACAAAAAAAATATGAAATAGGCCTCCACCGGTGGGTTACTCAAACATGAGCACACGCAAAGCAAAAGAAAAACAAAACAAAGCTTAGTGCAAACTAGTTGGCCAAGCTTGGCCAACACAAAGGAGTTCCGCTGTTAGCGCGTGCCATGCCTGATTGTGCCCTCCATCACGAACAAAATAAAATTAAGCCACTGGTAGTGGTCAAACTTTGATAGACTTTACATTTACATTACTCGCGCCATCGGAAGAGTCTTCAACTGAATCCTGGCCGGCTGGCCAAGTGCCTTGGTCCGCATTTCAGCGAGCGCTGGCTTACACGTCTTACCAAGTGTGCTGATCGGAAACGACTGGGGCGAGAGCTTCGATAAGCACGCTCATGCGTGCCACCGAAACTAGCGCCACACTGCGAGGAACTTCTGATTGTTACAACAACTTACAAATTATATGTAAAAGTGAATTTGAAACATGGTGTACATACACACAAAATGCATACATACATTAATTAAAATTACTCAAAATTACAACATTTTAGCAGAAATCTGTCAAATACTGTTATCGAGCTACTGCTCATTCCAGGGCCGCCGGAAATGACGGACCAACCAGATTGTTCCAGAACGATGTCGGCCCAGCGCATTCCTGAGCGGCGTCATCATGTCTGGGTCCAGGCGCCTAGCCTGGGCCAGAACTTATGCTAAACGTAATTTTTACAGATATAAACCAAGGCGTCATAGTTACACAAAAAAGTTACTTAGAGAAAATGTTACAAATTAAATCCTGATTAGAATGACACCAAAAAAGGCATACTTATGACAGAGAAATTAAACTATTAATTAAAAAAAACTTACTTTCCACAAAATTAACTATGCACATCCAGTTAACCCTAAGTAACCCACTGCAACGGTCACCAACATTGTATAGATCACCATCAAAATACAATATTTGGTTACAGAACTGACAACGAAAACAAAAGCTGCAGGCAGCTATTAGGAAATTTGTAACTGTTGGACAGACGCACTTCTGCACTGCACACGCTACAAAGAGGGGGCAGCCCTAACAGCCTAGACTGGGTAGTCAGCTATACCTACACACATTTCTTCTTAAATTACACGGTAGCGTTTCCTACACAATCCTTGATATAATAGGCCTCACTAAGCCGGAGGTTTGTGGGCTAGCTTAGTTGGGTGCTGTTTAAAAACACATGTTAAGCACAGAACAAAATGTGAGCAAAATAAATTGAGTTATACACAATTTAAAATAAATGCATAAGAGGAAGATTAAAAAAAAACTAGGGCACCAAAAAGGCCAGGTACTTCACAACAGGTAAGTATTTTCAACAGATAAACGTAACACTATTTTAAGAGCATGCACTTTTGTTTTTACAGTTTTACCAATAATTAGTGTTTTAGACTTAAACGAGAGCAGATTAACAAAAAACTGTTTGGAAGTTTTGTTTAAAATAGTTTTTGCAGTGATAGCTAATTTATTTCAAAATGAGAAATTATACAGTTTCAATTTTAAAGTCAATCAGAATTTAGTTAATTACATAATTAACTAATCTATACTATTTACTGTATTGAAAAAAAAATCAACCAACATGGAGAACACAATTTTAAACAAAGCTGCCAGACAGATTTTTGGTACCTTCTCTTATTTAGGTGTAAAAAATTAAAATCACTAAAAAAACTAGAAACAAGAGAGCATGGCATAAAACATGCATGATGATTGGAAAATATGTTTTTTTCTAATTTAACACAGACAAATGTAAAGTTTTAATTTCAATAGTAATTACGTATTCAAGTTTTCCTGGCCTTTTAACTCAATGGAAAAATTTAATTTTTCCTCTAGACCAATGCAAAAATGTCACTGTCATATACTGTATGCTAAGTCATCTTATTTCCAAGTAAACACAGCATTATTAATAATATTTATCACTAATTACACTGCACTGAGAACAACGCTGATACAGCCATTGGTGAACAAGTTATATGTACAGCATGCAACAATCCTGGCAAAAATAAAACTTGTGAAACTTATGAAATACTATGTATAAAAATTAGGAAAGCTCATGAAATGTCTAGAATATATCAAGCTAAAATGGTTCACACAGACATTGTGATCAATTCTTTTCACAATCACAATGCTCCTTCATTTTGGGCCTTGAAACCAATTTAAAAAAAATGGTTAAACTGCAATTCCAGGACATTAATGTAAGCTGAAGTGGTCACACTGTTACTTCATAATTAAATAAATAAAGACAAATATGCACTACATATTTCTACACCATTACAAGACATTGCAGACAAATTTTCTTACATAAAAATCATTAAATTTCTTGCCAGCCACTTTTAACCTTGGACTTAAGACATTAATACATTTTTTAAAGAAAACACATTGTAACAACTTTTCTAACTATGTAACAGCATATTGCTACAGTAAAACATCTTTATAACGACCACCTGTCTATATAACGACCTGTTTTTGGGAAACTGTGATTTTTAAAATTTTTTTTATACTTCAAATTTCAAGGAAATTGGCAAAAAATAGGTTTTTGTGCGCAGTGTTACATTTCTAGTGGCGAAAACTGTACTCCACTCCACGCGGCAAGCCTGCCGTAACGGCACTCTTTATTTTCCTTTCGCCTCACGTGAATACCTGGCGCGCTCGGCATTTTCCACCCTTTGTTCACGTGCCAGTGTTCTCTCGGTTGCTGTTTGATACGCTACACTCTCTCTGTTTGCTCTATTATAATGACTTTATCGCGCGACTTTTGGATTTCTCTTGGTTTTTTACGATTTATGATGACTTATTACGCTTTGATTTTCACGAATTAAATTTGGTAATTTATTTGGATTGAGTTTGTGAATGATTATTGATGACCCATGCAGTTCTTTTGGCTTTCGATTTGGTTACGATTATTAGGCTTGATTCTGTAAACGATTATTGACGACCCACGCAGTTTTTTTGGCTTTCGATTTGGTTACGATTATTAGGCTTGATTCTGTGAATGATTGTTGACGACCCGTACATTTTTTAAAACATCATACAGACTTTCGATATTTCCATGAAAGGAAAGCGAGTCGGCTTGTCGCATCTGAAGTATGAAATAATCAAGAAGTGGAATCGACACAGAAGCCGAAGTCAGAGATTGCGCGGGAGTCCGGCATCCCGACACTGTTTACTATCGGCCCTTTAATGTCAGACTTTCTTTAATTGTGTGTTTGTTTAGTGTCCCTTCAACGCAGTGAAAATAGTAAACAAATGATCTGCCTAATTTATCACGTTTGTTGGATATTATATCTGGTAAGTTTTTTACTAGTGTACTTGTAGTTTATTAATGATTTTTTTTCCTTGTGTACTCTTTAATAAATTTAAATGTTTGCTTGTACAACCACCACAACTATGCTGTTTTACGTCACAGTGCACGCCCGCGATTATCTTTCAGTCTGTCTCAAGGCAGGGCAGGCTGACGCACTGAAGAGGACAACTGCTGTGGCTGTGGTATTGATTGGTGCATGCTCGCGCAGCCATCTCCGGCACTCATCTCCCCTCACATCATGGTCTATCCTACCGGCCGGCCGAGCGGTTGGCCGATGGCAATAACAAGCAAGTGGCGACACGGTACGTAACCTCACAGCGCGTGACTTTCTAAGCATTCACGGCGTAAAAGAAAAGCCCCAAGAGTAGAATACACTATCGCTTTTTCTCTAAAAGATGCCTGGTCATAAATTTTGTATATAGCTAAGTTAAAATGTAAGATTTACTATTGCTTAAGATGACTGAACATGGGCTTAATGCGAAAACGGCCAATTTTGACATATAGACGTTACAAGTGGGTGCAAAATCTTATTACGACCTCCTCTCTATAATGACGCTAATCTCAGGAACCGTGAGGGGTCGTTATAAAGACGTTTTAGTGTACCTTAATAGTGAAATCTCGTAGCTCCGTATTATGAAGATTGGACATTCGAGCCCTTTTAAACCATCATAAGGTATTTTCAAAGAAATATTGTTAAAAGTAGATATAAAAATTTCATTTATAATAATGTTGTACAAAATTATGTATTTTTTCTCATTGTGAGGGAAATAAAATAGTTTTTCTCTCCTTTTTTCTGAATGGATGCGAAATGGAGTTACGAGGTTTTACTATTAAGATAACGATATCATGAAAAATTGAATGTCAAAATAATTGTGAAATTCATATTACACTGTAATACTGTAAAACATCTCTATAAAGATCCCTCACAGTTCCCAAGAACAGCGTCTTTATTCAGGGGCAGGCTTTATAAAGAGGTTTCGTTTCATCAGTAAAACCGCTATTTTAAAACCCCACCGTTATTAAGGGTTAGGGTAGTCATCGAGAGGTGATTGTTATAAAAGGAGTAGTTATAAAGAGGTTAAACTAACTACCCTATTATAAAAATTCTACAATTGCCCGTGTTAATTATACCTGAAAAAATTTTAAAACATTGCAAATGGCTTCCATTTCCTGGCTGCTCACAGTCGTATCTTCCAAATAAACAAGAAAAAATATAATTACAAACCCTGGATTTAACGAAGGTAGAGATTCTACGAATACGATCACAGGAACCCCCAAAAAATAAAATTCTATGACAAAAAAATTTTAAGTAATTACATTGACAATCAATAAAACATATATTATCTAATTCACGGCATTAAAATATGAATTGTAGAGTTGCAGTTATTACTTGGTAAGTCACAATATTAAAAATAAAACAAAAATATTGAAAATCTGTTAAAAAAATGCGGCAGTGACCGTTTGAAAACCGTGCGCGCGCCGCCGCCGCTTGTGCCAAGCCGGCCGGCCTGTCTCTATCAACTACGACGTAGTTGGATCTATATTGAGGTCGTACTATAGCCGCAAAGTTCCAGCACATGCGCATTTAACTATAGTACTGCCTCCTCCTAGGCTGTTTCACGACGTCTCATATCTCTCTCGTCTCGCGCCGAATGTGTTTACTATTTTACACAAACCCTATAAATAATGTGAAAATATTTTTTTTTTATTGGGTTAACACTGTACCGGGAGTCTGCCACTCCGGTTCATCACACTTGAAGATCTGTTAAATCTACTTATCTTGGACTGGCAGTGAGGTTGTTATGGAGGAACTTGATGCTTGTGCCCTGTGCGCTTAATGGTTTGAATTCCCCGCCTGGACTTCGGCCGTGCTCGGCCGCCGTCGGATGCGCTCGTGTTCGCTCTCCCCTCCTTCCCCCACTTCCCCCACCCGTGCCCAGCTCAGACGCTCCCGTCTGCGAGACAATTAGTCTTCTCCCGGGCCCGACCATGGGCGGTTGTGTTTTGCTTGCGACCGCGGTGCCAAACCTGAGCCGTGTCATCGGTAAGTTCTTTTTGTTTGAGTTAAGTGTTCATGTTTTTTCGTGTTTTTTCTGTTAGGTTTGGTTAATTGTTTGTTTGTGTTGATGACACGTTGAGGGTGTGCTGTCGCGGCCGCGAGCCCTGTACGACTAGGGATTTGTCCCTGTTTTTTAATGGAATAAAGTGGCCTCGTGTGTCGGCCACAGCAGCTTAGTATTTCCCTCTTAATCTTGTATCGTAATTCTGTATCACCCTCTCAGTGGAGAAAACATGTGTGATATTGTTAAGCTTTGTATGATAACGTATGTTATATAAATGGTTTTGCCAAGATCTGTCTTACATAATTGGTAGCATACAGTGACGCACTGCTCCGAGAAATCCAGCGCCAACAGATCCAGCTACTGAGTCCGATTAAGACTCCCCCTAGACCGGCTCTCCTGCACCAGAGGATCCAGGAGATCATCACAGAAGACCGCCGAATGCCCAAGCGAACCGCACCCTTATCGGACAATAAGAAAAGGTTGCTCCGAAAGTTATTTTAATAAGGTGAGTGGACAAAGACCTTACCCATATAGAGAAATCTGAAACCCCCTTCCTCTGCTCACACAAAAGCATCCAGCGTAGGCCCTACACGAGGGACGCCACTCTCCCTGGACACGCTAGGCTTTTATCGATCCACAGGAGGAGTCTCTTAAAGCTCTCTCCCCTAGCTAGCCAAATCAACGGTGCCTCACCCGTGGACCAACCTCACCCATTTAGCCTTGAGGAAGCGGGGCAAGAGAACCCTGTGTTATTGTCGTTGGTTTAATGTGTGTCCTAATGGGAAGGGTACTGGTGAGTGGCACTGGGCCTTGGTCGATGCTTAGCAACGCCAAGATTAGCAGCCTGTTATTACTGGCCTGCTAGATGCGGGCTCAATGCTGCGCTACTCTGCTAGGCCATTTTGCTTGGCGAGTTGTTGAGGTTTACTGTATAAGGATGATGCGCCGCGGGCGCATCGCTTTTATTGAGCCTCCTCACGGTCCTGCCGACCACCCTTCACCCCTTCCTTTATGACGTCAGAAGCCCTGCCGGCCGACCGCCGGCCGCGCTGCCACCGCCTGTAAGCAGGCAACCCGCCACGCACCGCAGTGCATGGGAGGCATACCCACCCCTCTGAGCATCATGCGGCCCTGCAGCGAGCGTACCCCATCCTGCGCCTCCCGGCCCCGGACTGCGCATGAGGTGGCACTATTCTCCTTCACACACATTCCACGTGCTCATTGTACCTACGCTGACCACGTGATCGCACAAACGCGCCCTCTGATTCATCCGTAGAATATTGCTGGATTCGGTATGTCCTCGGCTAGCTGAAGGTTCAGTGATAGAGTTACAAGCTCTTACCTCAGTGTCGTGGGTACGAGAAGAGAAGAGCGAAAATCACCAAATATAAATATTGTTAGATGCACCCTGGGATTACTATTACCAGTAAATGATGAAAGTAC
>PNEQ01069546.1:6934-27636 GCA_003012365.1 Medauroidea extradentata | reverse complement strand
CAGTAATAAATTGTAGATATTAACAAAAATGTGGTATGTTACTATACTGTGACACAACAGTACGAAACGACGAATAGACTTTAAACTTGGGCAATTGTTCGTGAACAACATATACATATTCCTAGCATTTTTATAATTTTATCTCATTTTGACATTGTCACTTTTGGCAGTAAACCGACGATATATTATCTCACTAATCCAGGTTTGGAGCACCAAATACGTTTCCGCGAAACCTTAACTCTCTGAAACTTTGTAATGTCAATAAAGTTAAAGTGAATATTTTGACAATATATAATTGAGGGCACCGTCACCAATGGTTGCGCACAGGGTAAACAGATGTTTCTCATTCGATTAACCTCTTACCTTAGATGTCTGTAACTACCATAGAACGTCAAATTGGCAGTTTTACAAATAAGGCCCAGGCGAAGTCGCTGTTAGTGGCAGGGACAAACTTAAGACTGCTTTTCGCATGGACAGCTATAGCTACTTATCCTTCTGCAGAATTAGTTCAACTAGCCGCTTGGACATTCTAACACTTGATGACTGAAGTACCAATATTGTGTACAAAGAGGTTTTTCAATTAAAGTAAATATTATCAGTTACGACTAATACACACATACATACAGGCTGTCCAGAAATAAACACACAACATGCACACTACGTCAATACTGGGCTACACTGGAGACTAAAATGTTAGTGGCAAATGTTGTATGATGACATTTTATATGCACAATGTGGCAACACGGCACTGTACTTTGTCCCATCGAGTGCTTCCACATATATCTTAGTAACCTTACTACTACTGATCTGATCTGCATATTATGGGTGCAGATAATAATCCTGGGCAGTTCAAACATTATTATATTTTTACTCGACGTAACATACATAAAACAATACCTGGATGTGGAGCGCAACCGTGGGCTATCTCCTTACAATGCTGCCACATTGCGTATGTAAAATGTCGTATCACATTTTGTCACTAACATTTTAGTTTCCAATTTAGCCCAGGATTCGCGTGATGCGTTTGTTTCATGGCAGCCTGTTTATACAGCATGTCCCATAATTCAGCAAACACAAGAAAAACACAAAGCTACAACATGTGTTGGAAATGTTCACAGTTTTGTCTCTTAAATTCTGCAGCTACGTCTCTCAAACTTCTTCTCCGTACAAGATGATCTGGATACGTTCCTCTTATATTGTTTTGTGTGGAACAAACAAAATCGTTTTGTTTCTTGACTTATAGGACAACCTATGTGTGTGTATGTATGTATATGTATATATATATATATATATATATATATATATATATATATATATATATATATATATATATATATATATATGTGTGTGTATATATATGTGTATATATATATATATATATATATATATATATATATATATATATATATATATATATATATATATATATATATAGGTGTGTGTATATATATGTGTGTGTATATGCATGTATGTATATATGTATGAATGTATGAATGTATGTCCGTATAATATCAATAAACTCCGTCATAGTTTGAAGGATCATTCTAAAACTTTGTATGTATGGCCTTTTATGCTATCCATTTAGCTCTTAAATTGACGACTCGCCACTACATAGTGCTGCAGCGCATCAATTTCTATACTGTTCCACATATCGCCATATAAACTAGTGCTATATGAAATGGGTGTTTGTTCCCTCAACTTGTACGCGTTCCTATATGCCTATACCGTTCATCACACTGGGATGAAATTTTCGTTAGTTGTGCGCGAAGGTTTCTGACAAAAATATGTGTTGGGAGAAGGGTAGCTCTCTGAGATGTTAAGAGAGCTTCAAGAGATGTCGTATCAGTTACGTATAATATTAATAAAATAATCTATAGGAAAGTGTTATTTCGAAAAAAAAAAAAAAAAAAAAAAAAAAAAAAATGTTTCAATATTTTTTGTGATAAATCACGGACGATATTTTTCTTCGGCTGAGTCGTTAATGATTTTCCAGCAACGACGCCACATCTAGAATTTATCAGTTTCATGGTGTACTGTTCTCGGAGATTTCTGAAAACGTGATTTAATAAAGAGAGATGTAATGCAACCGTTGTGAGTGTACGACCTCGCTTGTTGCTTATATCCGTGCACAAGTCCATTAACTTTGAACAACCGTAGTTTCTTGATTTATCATCTTTGCATGAAAATTGTCAGTTGGTATAACTGACTGGGTTAGCTGAAGAAAGTAGTGATTCCACTACTGCCAACTTTCGTGAATATGGAAAAAATCTGTTAATACTAAACTATAAACTTACAATTAGACATTGGTTTGTTAAGACTTGAGCAAATAGAATATTAATTGAAACACAAAATACCTAAGACTACCTATTATTTACATTAAGATAAGTCTTAGAACGCCTATAAGCATCGGAAGTGAAAATTTTGTATGTCTAGCCAGGTCGGGACTTGAATACAGTTGGCAGTCTGTCATGTATGCAAAACAGTGAATTATATTTTGCTGTACATACGCCATTTTACAAGTTCCTGTCGCAACACGTATAGAAACAAACGTTTGAACTGCGTGCATCGTGTTCGGAGCTATGTTTTTTTTTTCTGTCTCAGAAACCAGTAAACGCGTGTCCACAATGTTTACCTTATCTATGGACATAAATCACACTTCAGACAACTAATGAATATGACTTTAAAGACACAATACGCACGTTGGCAGGATTATTTTGTCGCCCTTATACTTGACTAAATTCGGCATTTTCAAACGGCTGTTTCTCACGATATTAAGGCCTGCAAGAACACTGAACTTTGGTCCAATAAACTGATAGGGTCGCCGCTTCAAGTCGCAAGGTAAAAACATTACGGCGGGATCACTGCGCGTATATTTTCGACTTTGGGCATAAAGGCGATATCACAATACAAGTGCCGGCCAGCGTCGCTCATAGCGCCTCAAACACATACACACTTCACTAGGTGGCGGCCTTAAAAACGAAATTTCTGCTATTACTTGTGTTGCGTGATTTATTTCGTTTTTTCTGTATGCCATTTAAGTATTATGGTAATATCTTCTGTAGAATTAGCCTAATGGGATTAAACAAGTTTTGACATGAGATATTTTTTTGATAACTCCTTCAAAAAAACTTGCTGTTGTGAAATAGATAGCACTACTATCAGAAGGAAAAGGTAACGAGTTTAGTAATGGGCGAATTTTCCTCATCTTGTTAACATTTCTCACGAAGCAGACAGGTTCCGTTTCGAGACTAACCAAAGCCACTCCCACTACAAGATTAATAGGTGCGCAAGGGTCACAAATATCAGATTACTACAGTTCTCTTCCAAGAACTATTGTTATGCGTACACCTGTAATGACACGTCTTACATGTGAGTTCAGGCTTCTTGCAATTACACGAGACGTGTCCTGCATTTTGTCGGTAATATGTAGAACCAATGATTATTGGTGAAAAGAATTGGGCACCAACTTTGTTTCAGTCCGTTATGTTCAAATCTGTAGGGCTGATTCGTGGTTGTTGGCAGTGTGTCCTAGCAGAGATGTCTCTTATTTAACTGTACCAACAAGAATAAAGTTACTGCGACACAATACGTCTGTGATTTGCGGGTAGAAGTCTGAGACGCTATGAGACACCCAATCACTGACCATGAAACAGAGCTACAGAAGTGCGCATAAGCCACTGAAACAAGATTTTGCAAAATTCTTTTCGCCAAAAATCAGTAGTTCTAGTAACACGCTGTTACTCGCCATGTACATCTGTTTCTACTCTTTTATCAACATAAGTTATATATATATATATATATATATATATATATATATATATATATATATATATATATATATATACACACAAGATTAAACGAGTGCAAATGTCCCAAATCTGTTTGGCAGTTTTGTTTTAAACGGATTTTTTCGTGACAGCTAGTACTTTTAAGGCAAGTAGATATAAGGTTCCGACCAAAGAGTATGGAAGGGTTCCGACTATAGTTAATTAGCAAGAACTTCGTTAGTTACATGGTTACTTGAAACCATTATATTTGCTGCCTTGGGAAATTAGTCAACACTGACAAAACAATTTTTAATAAACTGCTAAATATATTTGTAATATCTGCTCTCGTTTAGGCTTAAAAATAATTATCTCAAGACCAGTACAAACAGGAGAGTATGGCCTTAACGTGTTGGCCCAGTGACGTCAAGTTACGTGAGATTCCTCAAGGTCGTATTTCCTATCTTCAGACTTAAATGCTCAAATACAAAACTTTACTCCTGCAGTTCTGCGTCACCTCCGTGGCTTCGACACTTCCTTCAGCGATAAAGATAAAGATAATTTCAATAACTTCTCTAGTACGGTGACAGCTCGCTTAAGGGTGTTGTCTGTCCTAGAGCCTAGAAATGTGAGCACAACTTCAGTAACAACTGTGCAACATTTGTATATATCGTCTACGTATGAGTAACACTTAAGAGGGCGGTACACTGAAAAGTTAAATTATTTAAAAAATAATTTTATTTGTACGAGATATGGTTTCTTTTGTAGGAATATATTGTGACTATTTTTTACTGTAACAAAAATTTTTTAGCATTCATAGTTTCTGTATTACAGCATTTTAATGTCAAATTGTGCGTAAACCTTTGACATGTGCACTAATTAGTTTTTGGTATTTTTTATGTAATTTATAACAAATAGAATTTTTTATTTTAAATGTATTATTGTTTTAAATATAAACAATTCAATGCGGTTTGTAAACACGTAGTGTAATTGTCCAAGGCACTGTTCTTCGGTGTAAATTTTTTCATTTAGTTATTTAAGTTGGTTTTCCTTTAATGCTAAAACTATTTTTTTACAAATTCTGACTTGAATATGGTATAATACAAAAACAATTAAAACTAAACAATTTTCGTTACAGTAAAAAGTTGTCACAGTATAGGCCTATGCCTACAAAACAAATCATATCTCGTATAACAATTACAATTTTCAGCGAACCGCCTTTTAAAGAATGTTTTTGTGTCGTAATTATCGTGTTCGCCTTTTAACTGTGTTTCAATTTTTTACTTCGTTAAGACAAAACCGTTGAAACTGTTTCCCCGTGTTTTTCTAGAAGGTAAACTTCGCTACATGGCATTTAAAGTACCAGGGAGCTCCGAAGCTTTCTATTGTCTTTATTATCAAGAATTACAATTGCTGTGTCACAGCTGACATTATAGTAGAGGCGTGCCGACAAGGAAAGACTACACGACATAAAGGCTACGTTGTAACCGACATGCGCGTCTTCATCGCCCTTACCAAGGACGTACGCAAGGGGACTGCTGAAGAGGCTGCAGCACCTCCTAAATCTACGATTTTTTTTTAAAGATTAAGACGTTATCATATGAAAAGTGTTCACAAAAGCGATCACAAAATTTTCGAAGCTCACGTCGTGTTTCCCGACTGAGCTGCCTAGATAGTAGCACAATCTAACAGTTACTGTATAATTTATTTTGTAGATACGCAACATAAATATACTATAAATTCTCCAATAAACGCACATTATGTTGAGATTATGTACGGACAAGGTTCAACCCCCCTTCCCCATAACATCTTGCATACGTCACTGCATGTGACTAACTTACAGATATTTACGGATTTTTTAAAGTGTTTTTCTTATAATTGCAGATATCTGTATGCAGTAGCCACTAACCTTGATTAGCAGTTTATAGTGTGTAAAACGCTTAATTAGTACAATTTTTCTCCTTATAAAACCCAAAATTTTCCGGGGGAGGACCACCGGACCCCCCACTTTAGTAGTACGATCGAGTATTTCAAGACCTAGGATGTTACAAAGGTTCACCCCTCCCCTCCCCCAAAACAAAATCTTGCCTGCGCCCCTGGCCATTACCACTCTGGACCCTCTAGGAGGCCCTCGGGCACAGACGACTAAGCCCTCGGGCACGTACAAGATATTTGTAGCCAGACGGCGGCCTTTAGTCCAGCCAGGTATGGATCATACTAGCGAACGTTGGCCGCCTCTGCCAACAGTTTGCCAACTGAATTGCTACTTGGGATGTTTGTTCTCATAGTTGGCAACGATAATTGTCTAAGATCGCACCGCAGTAGAATGTTCGGTGTCAGATATTGTGCCCCAAGATACGCGTACTTGGCACTGGATGGAAGACCGAAATCAGGACGGCAGCAGGCAAGAATCGAACCAGGGACCTACCGAGTCCAACGTGTTGTCCTTTTTCATGAGAAGATAATGTAGTCCCAAGTAACGTCTACGAAACTCGCACTATTTCGAACAAATACAAAACTAGTGGATCGTCCACTTTTACCGAAATGGTTGTTAATCAGGCCACTTCAGAAAATATGTTTGTATGTAATACTGAAATAATTTTCATGCTGGCAACTTAGTTTAAAACTATTGACATATTTCAGCATATTGTTCACAAGCAGACACAGCAAAGTAAGCCACAATAATGGCCCAGATGTAGTCTTATCATAACAATCATTGTGCATCTTGTATGCCGCATGTAACAGTAATTTCTCCTGCAGGCAGTAGACCGAAAGTCACTAGACCTACAGGCAGTAAATCAAATTAACTTCGCAAAAAGTAATTTCTCCTATTGTTGTTGGACCGAAAATGTTTTAACTTTCATCGTCCGGAGACATTGCTTAGCTTCAGTACCAGACAGTATTCCTACAGGCAGTAGATCGCAAGTCATTGTTCCTACAGTCACTTCTCCTGCCATTTCATTGCTTCTTAAGGACGTTAGCCCGTAAAAATTAAAAATTTTATATTTGTGCCAAACACTGTCCAACTTTTACACATCAGATGACATGTAATTTCCCTTAATAATAAAAAAAAATTAGATCCCATTGTTTTAGCATAATCACCTATCAAAGTCACAAAATGGCAGTTGCGGTGTAGCCAAAATAATAAAAAATAATTAACTTGCAGAAACAAGATAATTCATGTCGATACTTAATGATGTGAACTACTTTAAGACACTTTTGTAAACACAAAGCGATATATTTTTGTATTTTTTTAAAAATTGATGAAAATGAGTAAATTCTTGCGTAACTTTGACTTTCGGCTACTACCGAAATATTCAAAACTAACTTTTGTCAAACATGTCATAAAATGCATTGATACACTGACTTTCAGTTCCCGTAATTTTGAATTCATCAGTTAATTACTTTTTTGATTTTGGCTGCACCGCAATGGCCATTTTGTGACTTTGATGCGTGATTTTGCAAAAACTATGGGGCCTATTTTTTTATTTGGGGAAATGACGTGTTATCTGATGTGCAAAAGTTGAACGGTGTTTGGCACAAATATAAAAAAATGGAATTTGACGGGTCCAACGCCCTTAAGTCATGTTTCCTACAGTTATGATAAATGACTTTTGGTTTACTGACTTTTACTCGTTATTTTTCCAGTTACGGCAGTCCCCGAAGATCATGTTTCTAATAAATGAAATTGTAGCGGCATAGTTTGAAGTTAAATAGTTCCGTTAAAAGAAAAGAACAGTCGTAACTAATTTGAAGGGCAGATAGGCAGGGGCCTTTTAAGTGTGAGATAAAATGAGTGCATTGTGACGTAACAGGAAAATACAGCAGGGCGCTTCTGCGGTTGTAAGAATAGTTATCTCATCATTGACACGAGCATTGTTGCTTATCTGTGATGTCAACAATGATCGTTACACGCAGTGTTGCCGGTCGTAGTTCCCCAGACCACGCCTTGTACGCGTGATATGACGCAGCAAGTATGTTCGTGCGTACATTTAACTGCACCTTTGTTGACTTGTTTGTTTCCTGCTGTGCTGAGCCTAGCTCAGGTACGCGCCATTCTTGTACACACGCCTCTTGGCGAGGATCTGCACGTCATGTGGTACACTTTAGCTCGCAACTAGTCTACCACAATTTTCATCATGTTTTTATTTTTATATTTGTACCAGTTGTTGTTTTTTTCTTTGTTTTAGACTAAAAATGTGACTAAATTTTACTCTTACAAATATTTTCATATCGCATAGTTTTTGCGTATTGGCTCGTTAAAGCCAAAATTTGCATGGTTCTGTTTTAAGGACGTCACTGAAACCGACTCATTTACCAAACTGGAAAAATTAACTGTGAATAATGATCTTGTATGCTACAAGTTCAGCTATGTTAAACCTCAAAATAAAATATTTTCATATTACAAAAAAAAATATTGAATGTTTTTAACTTTTTATTTAAAATTTCAGCATTTTAAATTTAAATAAAAATAATGTTTATTATTTGTTTTATGTGCGTGACATTGTAGCCTGTAATATCTTCATCCAATGTGATTTCTTTTTTAGTTTGGTGTATCAGTTGGTACTAGTGTAGTCTTTAAAAAGTAAACACGCAAAATTTGGCTTTAATAAGTCATTACGCGAAAACTGTAAAGAGGTAAAAAAATTTCATGAGAGCCAAATTTAGTCATGTTTTATGTCTAAAATAAGAAAAAATAAATGTCTGGTGTAAATAAAAAATGGCGATGAAATTTGCGGTAGCCGCGCCCTTGAGGTGCCTCCCTACCTGCACGAAATTATTACATTTTTTTGACGAAACTAGTAAACGCGCAATATATTTGTATATCTACGAAAAGAACACACACTTCAAACTATGTCGCTATAGTTTAAAATATTCAGCACGTTAATTAACAGTAATATTTCACGGGCCCCTCAAAATTGCCAAAAAAAAAAAAAAAAAAAAAAAAAAAAATTGGGGTTTCCAAACTGCCGTATCTCTATAAATAAATAACCACTGAATTCGAAAATCATAACTATGAAGCAAATGTCAGACTTCGAACTACGCTGGCCACAAATACAATGATGTGGTCACCGCTTACAGTCCCATAGGAAAAGGATAATAGTACATCTCTGCACGCCAGGTGAGTAGCTTGCACGGAGAGGCGATAATATATTACGTATGTCTGTCAACGGCAACCTTACCGCTCCTGTCTCGCACACACAAACACAGCCTAACCAGGGAGACCCCTTAAAAATTGGTTTTTTACGACATGACGTCACATTGGGTTGTTCCAATCCGTCCGAAGGGCAGGAATGAACTATCAGATGTGCCCTTTCTTCGAGGAGATACGCCACTTAAACTTTTCAAGCACTAGGCACTTTGATTGTCAGTTGGTTAGTTCCATTTAACTAGAAAAATATACAAACAAAATCGCACACGGCGTGAGTTCTAATTCCCTGATGCACGCTTTCTTTCGAAGTGGCCAAAGGTACGAGAGGATGAATTATTGGAACACAGCTTTGAAAACATTCGCTCAGCATTTTCTATAACTTATAGGTTATGTCGCAAAGAGTCATGATAACTGTGGGCTGGGGTGACAATATTCTGCCGCATCAGCCCATCTGTCCTCTATCCAAGCCGTTTATAATAACACATTTCTATACGAAATTTAAATACCTACTGTGTTATTTGCACCGTGTTCTGAGAAAACTTTTTTACTTTATTTTAACGAAACTACTAAAAACTTGTTTCAAATACGTTTTGTTTACCTAACGAAAAGAAAAGTAATATTTTTAGCCGGTGACGAAATTGCTCTTTGAAAACCACATGCGTGATTTCTGCTTCGAAAATCTTCAACACAGCATAAATAAATAAATTAATAAGATAAGATAAAACACATGAAAAAAGCTTTTGAAGGCTTATGTACCTGAAAAATATAGAAATATATAAAATTTAATTTCACAACTCTCGATACCTCGTATAGTTAAAGTCATGCCGTCAAACCTTGAAATCCCCTTAGAAAAATGACTATTACTGAAATACTGTGTGCTAATATACTGTAGTACTCCGCCCATAAAGACAATATTATTTTGACACCTGTACCAGGGTCGCCCTTATCAACTACATTTTTATTTATTTGGTTTATTTTCATACATTTTGTAAAACCCGGGTTGCCAAGGCGATATTATTGGTGCAGAGCTGTCTAGGATTATTTATGATAAATAATAGTCATACTCATAATTATACATTTAGACACTCGCAAATTAAAATTTGTAACTTTAATTTTATTGCATAGATTAAAATGAACATTCTTTTAAAAGAAATTTCAAGTCATATATAAATATCTTAGGTTCGTTATGACTAACAGTTTTTCTGGATTCCGGGAACGTATTATACAATGACATGCAGGAATGACTTCCGGAAAATTTCCAAGTCATTAAAGCGGAATCTCACATCACGTGTTGGATTTTTCATTTTTGAACCATAATAGTTTTAATGAGATTACGAAAAATATATTACTGTAGCGCTTTAAAACTGTACAAATGCAATCGGTATTAGTCGTCAAATTTTACACAACTTTTGACTCTGAAAAGGTGAGAATGGATTCATAGTTAACAAAATTATTGTATGACTAATGGCGTCGTTAAATGTAATACCGAGATAATTTATTTTTCTAGAACGTGATAATGATACATATTGATGTGTTAACAATCAAACAATACATAAAACCAGCAATTACCACTGGAATTGAGATACCGCACCTTAAGTAATGAATGAAAGTTATTTCATCTTGCGGATAAAAATTGCCCGAGGAAAGTGTTTATCTCAAAACACATACATTAAAATAGTTTCTTGATTACTTATTGGACGGTGTAAGGAATACTGTCTGCAAGTCTTTCAAACACGTGACATTGTAGAGACTAGCGCCAGGATATCCTCGCAGTTAAGAAACTATTACATCTCGGCTCTGACCAATTACAATGAAGAAGAATCTACTTCGGAAACAAGCTGTTAGGAGACCTCCGTCGTGTCTACGTCGTCTTTATAGGCTTGAATGTGTGTGCGTAATTCCACCAAACAACTCGTATAGTCAGTGTTTCATGTACATACACACAAACACACACAACAGGGTTATTAAGTACAGTATGAAGTGTTAGATTTCCAGTATGATAATTAAGACCGTGATTAGAGATGAAGGTTTATCGCTGGAAAACTTGACAGTTTTCTGGGTTTCAACGTATGTTGAGCTTATCACAAGCTGACTGGCTTTTCTCCCGTACGTGAAGCTATTGCCCTATTTGACTGAGCCAATAAGAATCACTATATTGTAATATTTGATGCACCTTATTGGTCTGCAGACAACTACGGAGTGTCAGACGCGCATATCATCCAATCATAAAGTTGCGAGAAACTACAGTGTTTTCAAGGGTAGGTTGGTACAAAACATTTTCGCGATATGCCATCATCTCTAGTCATTATACATAATTTCTACTGCTTTTACGGTCAATATTTCTTAAAATCCTAAACGAGAACAGACATAAAAAAAATTATTGCACAGTTTTGTTAAGAACCATTTATACAACGTTAATAAAATTTTTCGAGACAAAATTCACAGCGGTTTCGCCTAATTATGTAATTAAGGGAATTCTTTTTAATTACTTAACTAGCCAAATATGTATAGTTATTTACCTAGAAAAAAATATGACCATATATGGTAAAATCAAATTTTAATAAATCTGTGCAATCGTTTTTAGATATCTGCTCTTGTTTATGGATAAAAAATTAATTTGACTGAAAATTGTAGAAATGATGGTGTCTTACATACACATCTTCAGCTCTGCTTCAAGGTCAGTGATTGGATGTTTCAACTGTCACAAGTCTTAGGGTTCTGCCCGCATATCTGAGACGTGTGGTGTCGCAGTCACCTTGTGATTGGCGCAGACAAACGAGAGGCTTCTCTGCACAAAGACGAGCTGCCAATAACCATGAAGCACAGATACATATGTACAGACGAGGTATTGGAACAAACTGGTGCAAAATTCTTCTCTCTAAAACCAGCTGACTTTAGTGTCAGCATATGAGATATTAAGTCGACAGTTAATTTTCAATATTGTTCCATTTGGAGAATTATAATGAAAATAATGCTACCCTGAAAAGATTCAAAAATTATTTTCTTCTTATAAAATAAAAGCCTACTTGTTCTTTCATTGTTTTTACACTATTCAGAATGTCGTTGCTTAGTAACAAGTGTTATGTTACATTTAAATAAATTACGCTCTACGTATGTTTTTTCAGGGTAGCATTTCTGCCACTATAATTAACACCAGACAAAAATTAAAAACGCATTTTCGACTTACTTTTTGATAAGCTATCGCCACCTACAATTGACACGTGAATCGTGAGCTATACTGGAGACGAAAATGTTTGTGGCAACATAGCACTGTAGTTAGTCCCCTCTTGCACTCCACATAAATCTTACATATCTTACAGCTACTATTCTGAACATCACATTATGGGCGCGAGTTAATATCCCGAGCACTCCGAACATGATTCTACGTTTACCCGACTAAGATACATAAAATTATACCTCTGAGCTGTTCGGGATAATATGAGCACTCAAAAAGGCCCTGCTCAATTTCTATTTTCAGCCAATTTGAATATTTCCGCGCATAACGGCTAACGGTGGAAAATTTCTAACCTCTCTGGACACGTCGCTTAATGTTTGCGTGTGTAAGATAAATTGTGCAGTTGGTAAGATCATATCTAGTTTGATAAAAAAAAGTTTAATTATTTATATGAAACAAAATTATGCCTATTTCAGTGGATTTTATTTCAGTATTGTTGTATTTAAATAAGAAAATGCACGGAACTATATTCGCCAATTCGCTGCCAACCAAACAAGGAGTAAGGTAACTATTGGTAGTGTTGAATTATATACAGTAACGGCTAGTAATTTTTTTCAAATGTTAAATCTTTAGTGCTCACTTTATCCCGAACGACCTATGGACGTGGAGGGCAAGAAGAGACTTCTCCGTGCAACGTTGCACATTGTGCAGGTAAAATGTCGTCGTACAACGTCTTGCTGCTATAGATGGGTCGGGATAAAGCGAGCACTAAAAACACCCTGCTTAAGTTCTATTTTCAGCCAATTAGTATATTTCCACGCGTAACGGCTGACTACAGGAAATGTCGCACCTCTCTGGACACAATTACGCGTGCAAAGTAAATTGTGTAAACAGCATGAATCGATACAATTTGATAAAAAAACAGTGTATTAATTACATAAAATAAAATTTTGCCGATTTCGCTTGATTTTGTTTTAGTATTGTAGAATTTAATTAGGAATTTGCACGGAACTATATTGTGTAATTTCGCTGCCAACCATACAAGCAGTAAAGTAACTATAGTTAATGTTGAAATGTACGCAGTAACGGCTAGTGACATTTTATATTTTTAGTGCTCACTTTATCCCGAATAATTAGAGGCACGGGTATTTCGCGTATTAATCTGGAAACAGCCCAGACTTCACAGTCCTATACAAACACTGGCCACAGTCGAATATCCATTGGTTCCTAACCGTACAAGTGGGTAGCCGAACGAATTATTTTATTATTTACTACTGGCTTGCAACCTCCACAGGTGTGTCAAAACCACGGTCGTAATCGTAGAAGAACAGGTCTGGACACTCGCCTATCTAACAATGTATTTTGCTTGACCCCCTTGTTGTTTGGTTGTAGTTCGTCAAGTTACCGAGAATGTTGTGTTTTATTGGCGCTTCATTTAGGGCGGTCGGACTCAAACTCCGCTCACTTTTTTCCATTGTTAAATTTATAAAGTAAATAAAGATTGCTGGAGCCTTTTCTTAAATTTTGAGCGAAGAAACTATGATAAAAAAATACGTTTTGATTAATTGTTTACCTTAGTGGACAGGAAGTGGGCGGAGTTTAGTCCGACCGCCCTAACTGAAGCGCCAATAAAACACGACATTCTCGGTAACTTGACGAACTACAGCCAAACAACAAGGGAGTCAAGCAAAATACATTGGTAGGTAGGCGAGTGTCCAGACCTGTTCTTCTACGACCGTGGTCAAAACAGATGTCGTCTGATCACGGAAGTTACAATGGTATACAGGTTATTGGCGTTCAACCTGACCTGCAGTGAATACGCGAAATACTCGTGCTTCTACGAACAATATAAACATTTAAGACTGCAATTTATATCAGGATTTGCGTAGTGTGTTTATTACATTATGGTTTCTGTGGATGTCCTGTATATATATATTTTTTTTTTCTGGCCCTGTAGACCACACGGACGTAAAACCAATGACTGACAGGGACATAGTAACAATGTCTTAACCCGGCTTCACGCTGATAACAACATGTATAAACAAACTGAGCTGGAGTGATATATTACACGCGGTGATTACGACAACACGTAAGTCGTAAACCTGGCTTATTCACGTTACGGCACGATCTACCCTACGTCAGCAGATTGGCTCACAATCTTAGGTTATAAACCCTCTTGTTATTACTGTAGATCGCGGGTTCAATGACATGTAGGCTACTTCCAAGAACATATGAGTACTCACTCAAGTTGGACCAGCATAGTAGCTTCTCTGTAATTGGCTCAGCGCTTGAGGCCACGCCCAGTAGTTTGACAGTGGTCTTCAAAATAGTCTTTTCAAAGCAACACAATTTTCATATCGAACATGAACAATCCCTACGCTGTTTTCTCACAAGAGATATCATAATTCGTAACTAACTTTTCCAGTAGCAAATAATGTCATAGTTTTTCAGCTTGTTTGCACCCAACGTATTACCAACTTTGTAATGGAAGTAAGCCAAAACCTAGGAACATTTTTTTTATGCGAGCCACCGGTGCATTATTTTGCAAAAGTGTTGTTGTCCCGGTTTGTTTCAGTG
This sequence comes from Medauroidea extradentata, assembly GCA_003012365.1. Classification (NCBI taxonomy): domain Eukaryota; kingdom Metazoa; phylum Arthropoda; class Insecta; order Phasmatodea; family Phasmatidae; genus Medauroidea; species Medauroidea extradentata. The sequence continues at coordinate 12,968 of PNEQ01069546.1, read as the reverse complement.
CTGTACGTTCATGTCTGCAGTTCTGCTTCATAGTCTGTGATTGGTTGTTTTAACTCTCACGTGTCGAATGAGAGACGTCACTTCATAAAGACACGCTGTCAATAACCGTTAAGGCCATGATCGTTCATTTGTTTCAGACAATTGTATATAACTCGAGTATTTTTTAACCAAATGATTAGAAAAAAAAGTTGAGACTGTGTACAGTGATACGATACCCAACTTTGCCAGAACGTTTTTTTTTAAATATTGTACCGTTTTCTAGCAAAAATTGTTTTGCTTCATTTTGACATATTTTGTCAACAAAATATGTGATATTTCAGGGGCAAAAATCTAAAAATCCGTTTGGTGTATTGCAACAGAAAAATTCAGATACGAACGACGAGAAACTGTAACTGAAACTGTAAGAATGAATTTATGATATATGTATTAATTTCCGTTAAAGAATATTTTCGAAACCACTGCAAATCTAATGAGCGAGGCTTTAAATACAGCTGCAGGTATGTACGTAAGGTACTGAAACAAGTTCGTGCAACATTCTTTTCACAATAAATTTATGTCTCTGACGCCATACCAGCATATATGTATAGGCCGCGATACGATACTCTCTGATTTCATTGGCCAGTTATTTCAACGATGTATTTCCGTTACTGTCGACGACTGGTGGTCACTGAGTATGGTTTCCTGGTGACTCCTCGTGCGAGGCTACAACATTCCACTGGAGCTCGGAGGACGTGTAGTGTCAGCGATAACAGACGTCGACGTGAGCAACATTACATCTCTTCTCTAGAAACTTTTAAAAACATTCTTTTCCATCACGGTGAAACACGATAATATATTTACTGTACATAAAATATTTCTTCAGATTTGAGTTTTTTTCCGAAGTATGAATTGAAGAATAAAATACTTTTTTTTTCTCAGAAGCTCGTTATCGGATAGTTTTGCGAGACGTAACTGTTCTTATACGAAAGTAAGCTTTCAAATAAGTTAGGAAACTGCGTTTGCTTATAGTTAAATTCGTATTCAGGTACGATTTTTCTTTTATTTGCGTGTTGCTGGCTAATTGTTCGGAAACTCTCTAATCACTAACAATGACGAAGTAATTACTGATTACTGGTATGATTCCATTATTGCTGACTAACACTGACAGACCACAAGTGATATAAATGCTTATTCATGAAGCATATAATAACAGAGTCACAACACAAGAGTCCTATTTTCACCGAAGACGTCCGAAGAAGGCTACAATTCTTTTTCTTCCCACTCCGTAATACCAACGTCAAAACACGTAAAATGAACAATGGAGGCAGACGTTTCAGAATTACCATGTTCATAATAGTATATCGTTCACTATTACATTCAACTTTTACTTTAAAATATGCTATAGAAAATTATTTAAATTTAAAGATATGAGTTATTACAGATTGTTACGAGAGTAACATAGCTATGAACGCAGCCGAGGGCGGGGCAAGCTGAGTGAGGTTGTTTAATAACATCTCGGGCCCCGACTAAGACTGCGCGAGGGAGGGCCGCCGCAAGGAGACACGAGGTGCTGGGCGACATCGAGCCAGAGGGTCGTCAACCTACTTGTCGAGGGGCAGCCAGCTCCGGTGTCCATAGGAGGGCACAGCCAGGGCAGCGGTCCGTCCCCGGAGTCGAAGCGCGAACAAGCCGCGAGAGACGTGAGTTCCCAGTTAAGTTGGCTTTGGGCTCGTACATTGGATTGTGCCGATACAGGCTACCCAGATACAAAGGTGTACTTTAAATTAATAGAAAGGGGTTTGTTCATTATTGGTGTTAACTATTCTTCTACATCTTGGACTATCCCTCACTATTATCCGCACTAATTGTGTAATTAGGCTAAAGGTTTGAGTCATCCTTGAGCTATTATTATAAAGTTTGCAACACTTCATCCTATAGTCCATCAGGTAAAGTTTGTAACACTGGTGGAAGCGCCGGGTAAAAATAAGAACAGCAATTATAACGTTTGCCCCCCCCCCTTATTTTTTTTTTTTAATTTGAGTTGTGCCTCTGGTTTTCCCTATTCAAGTTACGACGGCGTGTACTCATCAACAGTAAAGGATCGCGGCCATAGTCAAGATATTATCCACTTGTCTCGCTCGCACCTAGAGTTGTCCCTGGACGTGACGCAGCACTTCCCGTGACCTCGGACATCTTTGACCTCGGAGACGACCTGCACGAGCCACTCATTCATGACTAACCATCCCCCTCCCCCTCCCCCAATTAATGGTTCTTCCCCTACGCCGCCAAGGAGGTCGCAAACAATGAGTGGCCATTGAATCGCGCACGACCTCTGTGGTCCGACCCGCCTCCTCGCTTCAGCTCGTCAATGTTGCTACGCGTACTGTGATTCTGGCACGCATGCCGAATTTATGGTACTGTATCACTATTTGGTTTTATTGAACTGGGTACTAGGATTTCCTCTCTCTGGCAGGCGAAAACAATAGAATCATGCCCTTGCGGTAAGGTCACTCCGAATGGGTTGACTTTTCCAATTATAAGTAATACGTTTTGTTTTTCATTGAAACTACTAGATAAAATCTTAATATAGCGCTTTAACGTTATAAGTTTCCTTAAGCCTGTAAGTGGAACAGTCCCTCAAACTTATGTTAACTCTTTTCAAACCAAGTACTGTACTGGTATTTCATTAACTAGCAAATTTAGGTTTGTAAATATCTCAGCTCTCGATGTCAAATCCAGTGGCGGCTCTACGGTTGTTGACCTGGAGGACACAAGTTGCCGAGATCTGTACACTCGTGTGAAGATACTGCCATATAACAATGATCATGAAATATGTACTGGCTACTTATAGTATTGTGAGCAGTCTGTAATAAGCGACACCTACATACACAGTGTGTCAGTGGCTGTAGAGTCAACTAACACAACACTATACAGTTCTCTACAACTTGTGTCCTGCCTGACAACAACCATAGAACCGCCACTGAGAGTCAAATCGATACTCCGCATAAAAAGTAATACTGTTGGGAATGACAAAATATCAATGCATATAATTCGGGACTTGCTTTCGTGTATCTTACCTACCATACAGCACATATTTAATTAATCCTTAGTCTCTGGTAAACTCCCATCCTGCTGGAAACAAGCTATTGTCCGTCCTGTTCCCAAATGTAAAGACGATCCTAAGTCTGCGCAAGATTTCCGCCCTATTAACATCTTACCTGCACTGTCTGAAGTACTGGAACATAGTCAACAAACAGGGCCTTAAATTCTTAAACAAGCATAATTCATTAGACCATTTTCAGTCTGGTTTCAGGTGCCAACATAGCATTGTAACTGCTCTCGTGAATATCACCGATCATATATATCGTCGTGCCATGGACGAGAGAAAACTTACTGTCTCAGCTTTGTTAGACTTCAGCAAAGCTTCTGATTCCGTTGATCACCGCCTGCTATTAAAAAAAAAAACTATTGACAATGTATAACACTTCTTCTGAAACTTGCGACTAATTCGCTTCTTAACTGTCACACAGTTTTCTGCGAGTACTGTACGGAAAATATATTTCTGAATGACGACCTGATATATGTATCTATACACACAGGGACCCTCGTTTTTTGCGAAAGTAATTTTGCCCCACGGGCACCATGCAATTCTGCTTCATGATTATTGGCAGCGTGTCTATGAAGAGCCGTATATCATTTGACTGAGCCAATTACAATAAAGTCTATGCTACACGTCACGGTTGTGATTTGCTGGTAGAATTCCAAGGCTCGAGAGAGTTAAAATATCCAATCACTGACCACGAAGCAGATATATATAATATATATTATATATTTTTTTTTCAGATATATTACAGTTCACAGAGTCTTCTGTTGACAATGTCAATTCTGACTTCTATTATGCAGAGGTAATTTAAAAATGACAACTTACTTAATCCGCAAGAAAACTCAGGCCGTACTGATTGGATCCAACAAGCTACTAAGTAAAGTGGACAAATCGTGTTTAGCCAAACTTTCTTCAAGTGGGGAGGCAGTGTTATTGAAGAGTAAAATATCAAACTTGGGTGTAGTCATTAACGAGCCTCTGCCATGGTCATATCATACAACAGTTATGTGAAGGAGTGATTGCGCCTTGCATTCGTTAATGGCGTCCAAGTGAGAAAATATCGTAAGTTTAGCCTATATTTGTACGAAATAGTGTTAGTTTCGTAGACGATACTTATTTTCCTCTAAAAAAAAAAAAAAAAAAAAAAAAAATACCTCAGCCAGTTTCCTTATAGTTAGAGAGAGACGGGAGAAATTCGCGGGTTCACTGACATGTAGGCTAGCCTGCAAGAATATGTGTGAACTGAAGCTGACAGCAGATGCTCATTGGCTGCTTGCGATTAAAGTGATATAGGCGTGTATTAGTTGTATTTCCATTATTGGCTCAGAGACTTCCAGGAGGTGTCAAATAAGTCGAAGGCCTATTGTGAAAGTGACACAAACATACAGTGTTTGGAATTATAGATCGTGCCCAAGTGAAAACGCGAATTTTTCGGGTATCTACCCACTGTGGCACTTCAAAGTCAAAATTCGCAAGTTTTAGTTCTTATAAGTCGAAAAAACCCATAAACAAAGTAACATGAAAAAATTTACACTGAAACTACATGTCACGGGCTACTGTTTCACACGGTTTAGTATCCATTACAATATATCTTTGTATTTAAAAAAAATCAATAAAAAATTAAAAAATTAAATTTTTCAGAATTTTTTAAAATCCAAAAAGTTTTTGTTGGATTTTAAAACACGTCAAGCAATAACCCGTGACACGTAGTTTCAGTGCGAAATTTTTTTTCGTTTCATTATGGGGATTGGTTTTTGTGCTTATATAGCGATTAAAGAATTTTTACAGCAATCACTGCAGTTAACCCTTGTGAGATTGTTGGCCCTCCTCTGCTTCGACTACTGTGGTATAGTTCACAGTGATCTAACATTTACACTTGCTTCTAGGCTTCAAAGAGTACAAAACTTGTGTGCGTGTTTCATTCATAACTTAAAATATACGGAGTGTGCCTGACAACTTACTACAAACATTTATCTCGTCTTAAGTTAGATTCCAGACGCAATCTTCACACCTTAGTCTTGTTATTTAATACTTCGCGAACAGAGAAACATGTCACCTTGCCTCCTGTTTTCACACACTATTATCTTATCACAATCACAAAACTCGTTCCTGCGAAGCAGTTAAATTCGACACACCTCCACACAGAACCAATTTCTCATTCAGTTTTTTTCTCTGTCAACGGCTGCCACCTCTAGAACAGTTGACGCACGCAAATGGAGTCCCTCGCTACTTTAAAAGCAATATTTATAAACATTTGCTCCTTCTATCTCACCAGTGATTTACTTGCAAATAATGTTTCGTGTTTTGTGATTGTGTTTGTGTATGATTTTTTTTCCTTTTGTAAAATGTTTTTCCCTTTAATTATTATTCTTATGTTAAGTAAAATTAATGTTTACAACTTTTATCTGTAATAATTTTGTTTTTACGTTCTGATGTAGTTGTCAGTGTATGGTTTATTGGAAGAAAAGACAGTCTTCCCTAAACTACGCCACTAAAAACTAGGCCAACTGAATAAATAAATTAATTAAATATATGCCTAGTATAGTCACCAAATTTTACACAAACATTGCTTGATGACTCTTCAAAGGAAAGAATATATTTACAGTTAAAAAAATAATACATTACTAATTGCTTAATCAGTAGCCTATTCGTAACATGGCATGGATATGATTTTATAGCTAGGTAATGTATTTTACTAGAGAGCGAAAATGATGCATTTCAAATGTGTTTTTCCAAACAAACCATAACAATACAAAAACAATCGATTCCGGCCCGGTTTGTGACGCCCCACCTTAAAATAGAGGGGAAAAAAACCTGACATTTACGTGACGTATCGATTACAGTTTTTTCTCTAAATACTGTAGTTATGCATGTCCTTGAAAGTGGTGAACGGAAAGAATAACTAAAATTTATTTTTAAGTGAAAAAAAAAAAAAAAAAAAAAAATTTTTTT
>PNEQ01069545.1:0-19445 GCA_003012365.1 Medauroidea extradentata | reverse complement strand
TCTTGTGCTTTAATTGTCTAAGTTAATTAACGTTCTGTGGAACAGTACTAATTGTGTGCGTAATTAATTGTGTTGTGAGAGTTATATTTGATTACTGTTTTGTGTATTTCATAGCTTTGTGAGCTATTAAATCCAGTACTTGATTTAACTCTTTTATTTATAATTATTAGACCTCTATCCCAAAAGAACTCATGGGAATTGCCCACATTGAAAAGTTTGTGTTCTCTCAAACCTGTAACAATATTGTGCGGGTCTGAGGCCTAGACATGCGGAAGTGATAAGGACGAGACAGCGCGCATGTTGCGTCTTTCCCCAGCCTCTAAGCGCAAGTCAGTTAACTAGACGGTTGTCTTACCACCGACAATGCACTTGTATGAGACAGTGGTGACCCTATCATTTTATAACGGAATATATAAAATGAACGTATTTTACACGCCTATATTTTTAAAAGATGCTTTGCCTAGATTTACACCTGAAAAAGACCGCAAACATTTTTGGTTGCTAGGAATGATTCTTTAATGAGTAGTGGCATAGCCATCATTAGTAGAAGGCCGTGGCCTTAGATCTAACAACCCTGCACACAAGGTTCGTTTTAACGCTTATTTTAGCTCTCCAAAGGCAATGGCTGTACTTGATTCGTTATTGTGTCCTACACACCGGCGAATCAGGGGAAGCCATTGCCATTCACGAGACAAAGAAGTGTTAAAATGACCCTTCCTAGCATGGTTGCCAGATCTAAAGCCGCAGCCTTCTACAAAAGTTGGCTATGGTAGTGGTAAACTTGAAATGGATATACACAAATGTAACGTTCTTTAATTGCTATTCCTAAGTAGAAGTCACTATGGACGATGATAAGTTTTCGAGTAATCTAGTAACGACCGAAACTATGTACACCGCTTGGTGGTGTGGGCAGACGGCACTTTTAACGGCTATGTTTCGAATACCCCTAATTGGAAGTTAACAATGTGAACATTATGATGTCAGATACTTCAGTGTTTTAAACATCCCGCATTGTCTACAACCAGTGTGCAGTAGTTGCAAACAAGCCTGGAATGATCCGTATGGTTTCCCCACAGACGGAGGTTCACCTGTGAATTGCCACACATGACCCGAACAATGGTCCATCATTGTTAGCCACGCTTCAGGAACCTCCTATGAGATTCGCTTTGTCTATGTTACGAAACACATCGGTTCAGGAGGAGTTGTAATTAAATCGGCGAATATTCGGACCCGAAATATTTTTTTTTTCTTCTGCAGATATACGTGATGCACTTCAGAGAAGCGACTGCCGTCAAACCATATCTTATGTTTAAATCATAACCAGAGATGGTGGTTAGAGACTATTGTTTATCGCGGGAAAAATTAACTGTCTTCTGGATTTCAACGTACGTTCTGCTTACCAAAAAAGCTTACAGGTTTTCGCTCGTACGAGGATGTGTTACCTTATTAGACTGAGCCAATTAAACTTTCGCTTTTGTTATATTTGATGCCTGTTATTGGTCTGCAGACCACTACATTATGTAAGACGTATATCACCTAATCGTACATGTTGCAAGAAACTGCAGTGTTTTAAAGGTTATGTTGGCATAAACAATTTTCGCGATATACCATCATCTCTAATTATGGTTTATCGCGGGAAAACTTGACTATTTGCTGGGTTTCAACACACGTTCAGCTTACCAGAAGATTACTGGCTTCAGATTGTACGTATACTACATTTCATATAAGTTTGGATAAATCTGACAGCAACATATGGGCAATAATTTGTAATATTTTGCTATTTTTGTCACTACACAAGAGAATCTTTGCAGTACAAACGCTGAAATGGACATATTAGGTTCTTTTTAGAGTTAAAAATGCCTTGTTTTTGCAACAAATCACAAAATACTAAACAATTATTGGCCGTAAGTTGTTTTCATATTTATCCAAACTTATATGAAACGGAGTATAGAGCTGTTGCCTTATTTAACCAAGCCTATAAGAATCCCACTATTGTAATATTTGATGCCTATTATTGGTCTGCAGACAACTACGTTGTGTCAGACGTATGTCACCCAATCAAATGTGTTGCAGTCAACTACAGCATTTTCATGGGTATGTTGGCACGAAATATTTTCGCGATATACTATCATCTCTAATCATTACGTTTCCGACAATGCATGCTTGACTCAAGTGGTTCGGGTAGAAAAAAAAGTGTCTTTCTACTTTTGAAAGTTACAAATATGGGCCTCCTTACTTAGATATAACTGTTGTGTATTTAATTTAGGTCTAACTGTACTTCTGATAGTATTTAAGCATTAACTATGTCATTTATATAATTAGCCACTATTATATTTGGCCAGTACTCACTACTAGACAGGTTAGTAGTCGATTCTACATGCCATGTACTTCCTAGTTATACAAAAATGTAATTTTACACTCGAACCCTGAAAATGTATTTATTCGATATGATGTTTTAAAGAAATATCGCATGCCTACTATAAACATGTTTTAGTGCCTCTCAAAATGACTTAAAACGGCTTATTCAGACTGTTTTATCAAGGAAGCAGCCAACTTAAATGGTCCAATATAAATAGAAAACAATTTATTTGTAGGGATCTGAAAAATTCGCGTTTTCTTTTACGCACACGCTAGAGTTCAAGAAACTATAAGTTCCCGTCACTTTCGCAGTTGGCCCTTGACTTATTTAATATCCCCTGGAAGCCTCTGAGCCAATAATAAAAATATACCTTAACGTGTCCCATTCCACTGTATCAGCGAGCAGCTAATAAACAGCTGTTGTAGACTTGACTATAGACCATTCACGATAAAGTGAGCACTGCATAAAGTTTTCATTTGGCCGTTTTGCAGCCGTCTTTAATATTATTGACATGAAAACTTCCATGTAACTAAAAAAAAAAACAGTGTAAATGTTTCAACACACTCAAAAGTTAACATCTATTGGCTTAATAACATATATTTTCAATTAAATACAAGTTCTGCCGAGTGCTCTTTTTATAGTGAACAGCCTATACACAGTTATTCATGGAGGCTAGAGTACAGGTTACTGAACTTGATTTTTCCGTATTTGACATTACATCGCACTTTCCACATATAAAATTGTACGGTCGCCAATATAGATTACAGGTAAAACACTACACACCTATTTAGTGCACAGAGCATAAAGTCTGCATTACATTTTTAGTGTTGACATACGTACCAGTCGAGGGCCGCGGTGGCCGAATGGTCAGACAATTCGTCTGCCACCAAGCCGATCCGGGTTCGATTCCCTGCGGGGTCGGTCCCCGGACATTCGCATGAGGGAATTGTGCCGGGCGATGCCGTTAGTTGGTGGGTTTTTTTTTTTCGGTGATCTACCGTTTCCCTCGCCTTTCCATTCCGGCACTGCTCCACACTCACCTCATGTCACCACTCACCAGCACTAAAGACATTGATGTTGAGTGCTGACCAAACTTTCTCACTCACGTACGTACCAGTGTCGCCCGTACTGCTTCCGTTATATTGTTTAAGTGGGTAAAAAGGTACCACACGAGAAATTATCTTAAACTTGACGGTCCTCGAAGCCTACGCTAGTATGTTACAACTTCGTTATCCAAGAACCTCTTCTCTTAGGGTTTGCGAAACGAGTCGTTAACTCGGGAAAGTGTTGCTCGTATGTTCCGCGCCGAGGAGTGTCCTTCCTCACACAGAGTATTTGAAGCTTGCACGTGCTAACGGTTATCTTGCCGCATTCCTGGGTGCAGTTAGGACGGCGGGAGTGACATGTCTTCCAGAGGAACGCTACAAGTTTTCGCCGGCCGGCCGGCGTCGAGTCCCTCCTCTGCTCATGCGGGCTGGCATGAGGAAGCGGGTCAGGCGGGAAGTTTTTAATAATGGGACTGTTGACCTTCACTCTCCGCGGTCGTGTTTACAGCTGCCAGTTCCGCCTGGACACGAGATACAGCCACTGACTAAATAGCAATGCAGACGTGAAATGAGTAGAGCCACGATTTTATGGCGAAAAGATTTTTGCAACATTCGGCTTCAATGCGTCATGTGCACATCTGCACCTCCGTTACATCGTCTGTGATTGGATTATTTGTCTCACACTTGTCTTGGCAAATTTTAGACATACGGAGTCAAAATAATCTTATTCTGATTGGTGCAGTCAAATGAGAAACGTGTCTGAACAACGACACGATGCCAATAACCATGAAGCCTAGCTGCCGATGTGTACGAGAGGCACTGAAACAATGTGGGGCAAAAATATTTTCGCGACAAAGTCGTGGCCCTAGAAATGAGTTGCGGCCCGTTTGATACGGGCGAACTTCACCGCTTATTGGCTGCCCGAGGCTGTTTTAAATCGTGCCTGTTTGGCTCCTGCACGTTACGGCAGGTTTCCTATTGGCCTGGCTGCCGGCTAACAGTTCAGCCGCCTTACGCTGATTGGCGGTAAGCGTTTCCGCCATATAGCTAGCCAGCGGCTGGCGTGTGTGGCTGAATTTGCCGTCCTACCGGCTATTTTACTTCTGTATTCCTAAACTGAACGAGGTGGCGGAACGGTAATGCATTGAATTGGCATTCGAGAGGACGCGGGTTCGATCCCCCTCCTTTGTTGAAGGTAACTTCTCGTTAATCATTTTGTATAAGTGGTTCACACGTGTATCCCGGAACATACACCAACCTTTGAAAAGCAGCCTTTTGATTGGATATTTAGTTCAAAGAGTGAAGAACGGGGTGAGAGTACTCGGTGTATGTTGGTAGGTTACTCTAGATCTTGCAGGGCGCGCGTTGGAGACTTGAACGCGCGGTTCGAACACCTCAGCTAGTCGACAGGTGAGGCAGTCGCGAAAATGACGCCAGCAACGGTTTCAACGGTCCCAGCGGCACCTGGACGTCTGCCACCATGCTGACTGAACCATGTCACGAGGCCGTGGGCTCAGATTACTAATATACACCCCGTCCACTTGTCAACGGTTCCTGTGCTTCTGACATTCTTTGGACACCTCTGAAAACTGGGCGGTAAAGATTACAAACAGTTGAGCAATATTTCAAAACTAACAGTAAAAAAAATTTTTTTTCAAGCAAAAAGTGCAGAGAGTATATTTTTAACGGAAATTTATTGATTTTTATTTGCTCATTTTACGTGCCCTCGAACAGCACAAAGCCTTAGTTGATATACGTGGAGGAATGGGGAAAGGAGTCGGCTAGGGCCAGTTATACGTCATTCGGGATAAAGTGAGCATTAAAAATTTAACCCTTGGGAAATATCACTAGCCGTTACTGCATATAATTCAAAATTAACAATAGTTGCCTTACTGCTTGTATGGTTGGCAACGAAACTACGAAATATAGTTCCGTGTATTTTCTCATTTAAATATAACACTGCAGAAACAAAATCAACTGAAATAGATGTAATTGTATTTCATATAGTTAATTAACTTTTTTATTAAACTTGTATCGATTCGTACTGACTGCACAATTTATCTTGCACGCGCAAACATTAAGTGAAGTGTCCAGCGAGGTAGCTGTGTCTCGTAGTTAGCCGTTACGCGCGGAAAGATGAATTGGCTGAAAATATAACTTTAGCAGGGCTTTTTAGAGTGCTCACTTTATCCCGAACCGCTTATAAGGTTGTTCACGTGGCTAAAAATGCATAACTTTATTATATTTGCTCGGTATAGTGTTCGTTTTATAGACGTTAACTGTGACTACATTTTCCATTTGGAAAATATGTATTAGCTTTCATAGTTTTCATATAGCGGCATGTCAAAATCAGAATTTACAAGTTACGGGAACGTAGTAATAACAAAGACCAAGTGACCTATCCAAATGAAATAATTTACACTGAAATTAAGTATTACGAGCCACATGATACAATATTTAAAAACACACAATGAAATTCCTTTGTACTTTATAAAACATTCTTAAAATGATAACAATTAACTTCATTTATGGCAATTTTTAAATAAGACAAAATGACTTCGTTGTGTGTTTTTAAATCTTTTAACATAGTACCCATAATATCTCATTTCAGTGTATTTTATTTCATTCGACTAAGTCTCTTGGTGTTTGTTAAACCTATGTTCCCGTAACTTGCAAATTCTGACTTTGACACGAAGCTATGGGAAAACTATGAGAGCTAAAAGAATTTTACAAGTGGAAAAAAAAGTCACAAGTTACGTCTATAAAAAGAACACTACACTGTGCAAATAAAAAATTATGATTTTTAGTCACGTTAACACCCTTAAGGAGCCATCCCAGCATTCACCTGGAGTGATTTCGGAAAATCCTGGAAAACCGAAATCAGGATGGCTGGAGCCGGGGTTCGAACCTGGTTCCTCCCGAATCAGAGGTGAGTGTTTTACCACTGCTGCACCACGCTTGGTTGCTACCAACAAAATAGACGTGCTACGCAACAAAATGTGATTTTCTTTACAAACTACCGTTATGTTAAAAACCCGCGTGAGAGAGAGAAAAAAACACGCCGGGAATTTCACAGCCCGAAACACGTCGTGTTATATAATAGATGTAGGACGGCTACGGCCTGGGTCTCGCGATGTGCCATTAGTAAATGATGACGGGGAAGAATGAGGGTAAAAAAAATACGGTGAAACGTATCGTGGAACGAAGGTATTTTTAGGATAGCGGGTTTGAATTATAGGTTGCTCTGAATGCCGCAGAGCCACGGACCGACCTTGACTCCGGCGACCAAGGTACAAAGCAACGGTTGGTTGGGACTCTTGGGTTCAGTGAACCGCAGGAAGGAACGGCTAATTACCCGAGGCTAGATTGCGATTGCTCTCGCAGGGATCTTCTTCTTTCCTTGCTTTCATTTTTTATGACCTGGCAGTGTTTGCGGCAACGTCTTTCTAGGTGCGGTGCGAACGCCCTCGGGACACTGGGGAACTCGTGTATTGACTAACAACTTCGAAGACCTGAAAGAGGGAGGAAAAATTGGAAGATTACACCGTTAAGTTCGTGAGGAACGAAAATGTTCTTTTTTTGTTGAAGTTGGTGTTTTTAAGGGACAATTATTCCGTTTTCTTAAGTGTAGATCTATAATTTTGGGAGACACGAATCAGTCTAGTTAGTGGCTGAAGTTTAGGTTAACAACCTGAGTTTCACAGTTCTTTGAAAAACAATAATTGAAAGTAATATTATATGCATCTCTTAAAATGATCACTAATACCTTTTTAACAAAGACGTATATGTCATAATTTGTACAAAATAATGTCATAGTCATTTGTAGAGTTTACAGGATTATTTTATTATATTTATTCAGCACCAAACTCAGTAAATTTTTCGTGATTACAATAAGTCAAAACCTCATTTTAAAAATTTAACTAATGGAATAAATACGAAAATTTGATAAATGATCACTGTATAATTGTATGGCGTATGATTGCGTAGTCTTTGTTTTTTTTTTCTTCACAGCTAGCCGTTACGAACTACTTTACTATGTAGGTAAACATGTGAAATGACCTTGAGTAATGCTTCACCGCCATGCGATAAATTGTGTTCATGTGGCACGTAAATGACCTATCCAGAATATTAAACCATAGAAATAAAAAAATCTATCTATTACAAGTCTGTGCTATTTTATACTATATGGTATTACGAAAAAAAAGTTTAAAATACGTGTTAACGATATCGGTAGTCAAGAAATTATTCTAAAGGTTTAATTTTCTGCGGGCAGCGTTTTCAGTACGTGAGGGGTGGGGGATTAAATTCAAAATTTTGTAAATTAAGATCGTAAGAACTGAACATAAAAATAGGTGCCACTACATATGAGACAAAGTAATTTAAGGTGTTTCGGAAAATACACCGGCACAAAAGTAGTTTGCTATTTCCAGTGTCTTATTACAAGAAGTGTTGTTAAACACTAAATTAGCCAAGCGTATCAAACGTACGTGCAATTTATTTCGTATGTCATATGACTCATACTGAACGCACTTAATAGTGTTCAGTTTGAAGTGGACACTTCCTCTGTTCTGATTGTATAGTACGTAAGTCGTGAAACTGGGAGAAGCATCATTAACTGGTGAAAATTGTAAAGGAAGTGAACAATCGATAAATAAGTTGCAGTTATCTCTTTAACTGAAAGGCGTTTTCATGGTTGGTTAAATAATTAAAGTGAAGCGGATGGGAAACGTTTTTAAGCCTTCAAACTGGAGTCGAAAACAGGTTTTAAGATTATGGGAAGAAAACGCTTAAGTATTGGTATTCAAAGGATATAAGTGTGACGCAAAATAATTTGATAACTTTGGGGTTAGAGAACGAACGGTATAATCCGTTCAAATGTTTGAAATGCTTATTAAGATTTTGATTCTGAATGTAAGGTAATAATATACATTTTCACGCATGAAAGGCGGCTATTAAACGTATTTATCAGCAAAATGCCATGGCATATGTCATTACTTACAGATCACAGTTAAACTCTAATATAGAGTAAGGGGAGTAAAATTTGATTTTTGATTGGGTATATTAACGCAGTTAATTATGTAGGAAAACGAGTTTGGGGCTGCATAAAAAAATACTTGTCACAATCTTTACGCTGAAATCGAAACATACACATTAAACAAACAGTGTTTGAACATAATTTCGTGATTATCATCCTAGACTGTGGATGCAATTAGGAATACGAAGGAATGTTCAGAGTAGCATTAATTAAATTATTATGCTATTATGACTTTTTTATGGATTATACTTATGGTAGGCTAACCCTCACGAAGTGACCTTAGCATAACTGATTTAAATAATACGTTAGTGAGTATAATGCAATTCATTGATAAACTTTAGAGAAAATAATTAAAGCACGAATTTTCGTACGCGGTAACCGTGCAAAGGATGCCGTTAGTGGGTACATTTTCTCGGGGATCTTCCGTTATATTACGGCGTTGCTCCATATTTACGTCAACCACATCCACCTCGCCTGTGCTGGAACCCTTTCTCTTATGTTGGCCACTTGGACTGATGTATTATACCGGGAATCAAACTCAGATAATCTTGGTAGGAGGCAATCTCTCTAGCCACTGCGCAAATCCCTTCCGTATTCGTCGTATCCCAGATCTTGCCATTGTGCCAAGTTGGGTGTCAATGTATCTAATCACGTCGCTGTCTATGTGACGTAAAGCCCACTTACCTTACCTCTAGGTACAATTCACTACAATGGCGTGAAGTCTCCTCACAGATAGATCGCCTCAATTATATATTTATTGGTGGCATGAAATAACCTCATAAGGACCGCAAAAAAATTCCTCAGTTATCGGCAGCGAGAAAATAATCAATCAAATTAGTGGAGGGCGTAAAAAGGGGTCTATACGTGTGTAACAATCTCTGAACGCTATTCCTAAGTGTACTCCACTCACACACGTTGAGTAATTTTGGAATAATCTTGTATGGGCCCAAAGCTCTACACATCGCTCTTTAGTTTGGGTAGGTGGCCGCCTCAAACGCTGACTAAAATATCTTTATTTACTCACTCCTTCCCGGCGGGGTCGGCCCCCGGATTTCCGCAAGTGGCAATCGCACCAGACGCTGCTGCCGGTCGGTGGGTTGTCTAGGAGATCTCCCGTTTCCCCCGCCCATTTTAATTCCGTCGCTGCTCCATACTCACTTGATGTCATCCTTCACCAACGCTGAAGACCTCGATGTTAAGCGCTGACAAAAATCTCTCACTTACTAACTCATTCCTTCATATTAGGATGTTATTGCATGGCATGTCACCAGATTCGTATGTTTCCTGCAAATTTTATACAGTTAGACCACTATAGACATAAACAGCGTCCTGAATTATTCTGGAGTGACTTCGGAAAACTATGGTAGCCGAATGTGAGATGGAGTGAGCAAATAGACATTACATGTGGCTATGGAGATAACAATATACAGGCGCCAGCAAGTTTTGGCATAGAGAAGCCACTGTTTTATTAGTTACAACACAATATGACGAATTGGCATTTTGGAAGGTTATGAACACTTGTACTGATGCTCCTCTGAATAATAAATACTCTTAAATTAACGGACATAGGCTACGTAACTAGCAAAAATTAATTAATTATTCGTGTACAGTTCTTGGAACAATGGCTAGAGACGGAAAAATTTGCGGGTTCACTGTTGCAGGCTAGCGTTCGGGAACATATGTGTACTCGAGTAGGCAGAAGCTGTTCGTTGGTTGCTCGCTGAGTCAGTGATGCCACGTGATTGGACATTATTGACTGAGCACACTACAGAAGGTGTCGAACAAGCCAAGGACCACTACGATATAACACGAACTTACAATTGTTTGAAATCTAGCTTGAGTTCAAAATAAAACGCGAATTTTTCAGGTCCCTGCCAAAGGCTTGATTCCGAAGTTACATCATTGGAAAAGGACGAAGAACCGGGGTTCGCTATGCGGTGATGCACAGAGCGGCTGCTCCACGCATCTCCCAAACAACATTCCCAAAGATGGAGACCCGGAAATTTCGCGAATTAATTTTCAAAGTCATTATATTTCAAAATCCTGTACACATTTAATACTTTCGCGACTGGATAATAGATAATGGAACTCTTAATTAATGACCGTCAACCAATAGCAGACCTGGTTGAAAACACTCAATGACTCCCGTGCTACCTTGCCACATGTACAACTGACCACTCACTGGAGCAGCAGCCAATGAACTACTTAGCTGAAGACAGTGTACACAGGACTGTGGAGACCAGCCCAGGGCTCGCCATCTCCTGCACGTGGCCTAGAGAATGAGCAGCAGGCAGACTGAGTATGTTGCGGCAGTATAGCCTGCATCCTTCCTCGGACCATCCGGCACGCGAGCTGGACAGCCATCTACAGGAGGACACTGACGACCGGATATGGACACCGCGCAGCATCGCAATCCACTGCATCGCTGGCGCCGGAGTTTCGCTCCAACGACTCCAGGTCCTCGGCTTCCACTTCTTACAGACCGCTGCGGCCTTGCCTGTCCTGCTGCTCGTCTCTCATCCTCCGCTCCCCCGCGACCCTGAGGCGTCGTGCTCACGTAACGAAGAGGAATCGCCGCCGACGACTCGACTGTCCATCCACTGAGTCACCAAACTAGGTATAGCGTAGACGGCTGTGCACTGGTTTACTGTACCCGTGGAACTGTGCTCGATTCCCTGGTCTTGCTGAGCGTAAATTTGTGCCCGTCTAAACTAGCCGCAAAAATTCTCTCATGAGTAACTAAGAGACCCGAAAATTCAGGTTCATCGACTAACCGGATGGACTCCACAGTCCTATGTACACTCTATCTTCAGCTAAGTAGTTCATTGACAACTACTCTAGTGAGTGGCCAGTTGTACATGAGACAAGACAGAGCGGGAGTCAGTGAGTGACTTCATACAGGCGTGTTATTGGCTCACAGTCCTCAAGTAAAAGTTGTATTAACTGTGACCTAATCGCGAAAGTGTTAAACGTGTACAGGAATTTTAATTCTTACTTCTTCGCAAAATTTCCAGACCTCTATTCATAGCAATCGTCTCGACAATAACTCGGGTCACAGGAAGGAGGGGAATGTTTGGCGCAGTGGCGGGGTGGATTATGTCTTGCCATGCCTAACTTTTTAAAATGTCGCAACTGCTGTGTTCGAGTTCCGAAGGACTCTGATTATTCGTATTTCGGGCTCTGCTGTTTTTGATCGAAATCACTCCTGCTTAGTGATAAAACAGTTTCAAAACAAATGCCATGCCTAGCTCCTTTCAAGTTTCCTGCTTATCTGAGCCATTAATCATTTCTCTAATGACCTCGTTGTCGAAGAAACGGTAAACCCAACCGTGTTCTTAAATATTTAACCAGTTCTGAAAATTACATTTTAAATAACACAAAATTTCCATCAATTTTTTGAGCATTTATGAAAATTTTTTCTGTCTATTTACATATTTTGACCGCTGAACGTTATTCACATAGGATTCGACCAACCTTAGTACAGGCGGTACACATAAATAAAACTGCAAATATGAATATAAAGGAGCCACTTCGTACAATTGTTCCCAATTCAATAAAACGTGATTTCATGTGTGGGGACATCCTGAAATCTCATGTGGGTTCCATTATCGTAGATTTGCATACAATACGGTTTACTGACAAACGTAACTTACGTTACTTTTTACAAAAATTTTATCCCACATTTCCAGATATATGTACTGTTCAAACAAATTATATTTCTACAACTCATCATTCAAACCTTCAAATCAAAAGAGTTAGTTTTTTTTATGTCCACCATTTTTAATATAGCATTACAGGACGTAATAAAGAATTTCTCTTACTTCGGCAAATAATTACCATTTTAAAAACAAATCGTATTTTAATTGTTAATCAGCCGAGCTTTTGATTCAGTGCGCTTCATTGTTATTTATCTACCATTCTAGAATGTAAGAGCATATAAATAAAAATTTTGTCAATTTAGTAAAATACGAAACTGATTAAAACCAAATTTTAAATTTTAACAGCTATCCCTCTAATGATAGAATTTGGATCAGTACATACAATGTTTTTTATAGCCGCCGATTTTTAAGAAAGCACAGTTCGATTAAATGCGTGTTTTATTTTCTTTTAACTTTAGCAATTGTTATCAAATTTCGCATTTAAAAAAGTACAGTAGTTATTCTTAACACATATGACGTTCATGTCAGAGAGACACGTTTTCAAAGTTGCGGTATTTAAGTATTTATAGCTTGTTTATAATATTTATTATACAATTTATTAATGCGAAACGGATAAATTACACATAGTTAAAATAACGAAATGTATCTTATTCTGGCCAGAGTTTTTTTTAATACATTTTTTTTACATATCTTGGAAACTACTGTAGTGACTACTGCAAACGTTCCACTTAACTGAAACTGTAAAAGGAAAGTCGAACATGTTTATTTTACAACTTGAATAAACTTATTCCACAAATTTCAGCAAAATACCACATTGTTTAACCAAATTCAATACCATTTGGTACGAAAAATGATCAATGACGAACATTACTTTAACATAAATGTAGTCTGTTTCATCCGCGGATTTAAAAGCTGTTCTCTATAGACAATAAAGTTTTTAAATCATACCACGCAAACTCTTGCACAGATTCGAGAAAATTTTAGCTTTCTTATAGCACTATAAAAAGGTTTGTTTACTATTTGTTTTGAGTGGCTGTGATTCATAATCATAATAACAATACACACATTTTATATTAGAGTGTAATATACAGTTGAACCAAATTCAACAATACATTTTATGGAAACTGTAGGCCTATTTACAAGAGTATTAGTGACGAAACAGTCTAATTACAAGAGATGATTACTCTAGGAGTAATAAATGCACTATCTAACTTACATAATCTGTAGTATTGATGTTATCGTGATCCGCAGGAAGAAGTGCATTGCCTTCGGATGGTGTGTTCGAACATCTGTAAAAATTGAATACCTTTTGCTGCGTTACATTCAGAACATGTGTAGTTATCCTTTCAAAACGTCACTACAAGGTTTCTTTCTCTACTCTCCTCTTGAGTCTTCCTTTTAATATTCTACATACAACAACGTGTGTGTTTAGTTTGTGTTCGTACTGGCTAGAGCAATCAGTCCCTCTGATAAGGCCATATAGTTGCGATTCGCATTCTATTAAGAATCCCAACAAGACTAGCATGTTGTCTCTTGTGTCCACCATTTTGTTAAGTTAGAGTTCCTGAGAAAATAAAACTGACATCGTATCTTGTCAGTTACTGCACCTATGAGTGCATGTTGGTTAGCTACGAAAGTGAATGTTAATTGTTTTTTTTTTTTAAATCAAAAGACATTTTAAATAAAAAGTTTCAATCATGCCATTATTTTGTGTAAATTGAAACCAACATTGAGTAAAGTAGGCTCATTAGTTATGCTAGTAACTAATTGTTCAGCTACGAACTCAAAGTACATGACGTTGGAAACATCATTTACTACGCGTAAATTATCAGTTAAATAGCATGCTGTGTTTATTATGATCACTTGCAAGGCAGTCTGTTCATTACAAACCGAGTACTTATTTAGACTCTCCCAACTGACATAAGCCACTAATATCTGATTGCTTCCACAGAGTTTTTGTGAACAATGAAATACGTATACGTACTTCATTAGTAAAATTCTATTGCTGATAATGTGAAGCAGAAAAATGATACCCGTAAAACGGGATGAAATTATGCCAAGTGCGGTGAGAGAGCGACAACCTAATTTTACGTGAATATGTCTACAGATATAATACTGAATAATAAATCAAATAAGTTAATTTATACTTAGAATAACACACTAGAATATAAAGGTGTATACAATTTATTTATTTATATATATAGACAAACACAATTAGCTTGTGGTCTCACATCTCACACCACATACCAATTGGCAAAATATCACCCCGTTTTACGGCATTCATTGAAAGAAGACAAATTATCATAGCCTAAAAGCAGTGTTTGGATTACAGTCAACCAGCCCACCGCATCATTACACATGTTTAGACACCTCGTAATCGGTCCACAGTAATGTAACCCAAATCACGTATACAAGGTTAAGAACCCTGGATGACAGTTTGTGTTCCCGTTTGTTGCCGTAGGTGTGAGGTGCACCGCCTTCGCCGAATGGTGAAACAATAGAAGCACCATGACGTCATCGCTGACGTGCCTGGCGCTTCTGAGCACGTGCGTTCTGTCACCGCTGCTGGCCGCCGCTGAAGGTACGTGATCTCGTGTAACTAGCTAGCAAGTATTTGATACTGCGTGAGGCTGTGTAACATCAGCCAGAATGTTTGAGGTTCCAGCTTTACCACATTGGGGAATTTCCATTGGCGGAATTTTTTCTTCGTAATGCATTTTCACTACAGACCCGAACATTTCACGGATTCAACGACCAGCCGACTGATGGACTCCACAGTCCTGTGTACACTATGTCCTCAGTCAGTTGTTCATTGGCTGCTGCTCCAGTAAGTGGCCAGTTGTATGTATGGCAAGGGCCGCATTCTATTTGCTGCTGAAATGACTAGTTAGTAATAGGCCAAACAGAACACTACCAATACTCAGCGATCTCAGTAGTTGATCTCAAATGGATAGGGACCCTGGTTTTTTGCGAAAAAAATTTTGCCTCACTTTGTTTCGGTGCCTTACGTGCACATCTGCAGTTCCGCTTCGTGGTCAGCGACTAGGTATTTTAATTCTCTCGAGCCTTGGGAATCTACCGGCAAATCACATCCGTGAGGTGTTGCAGAGACTATATTGTAATTGGCTCAGACAAATGATATACGGCTCTTCCTATAGACACGCTGTCAATAATCATGAAGTAGAATTGCAGATGTGCACGTACGGCACTAAAACAAACTGGGGAAAAATTCTTTTCGCGAAAAACTTGGGTCCCTACAAATGAAACACTTATCAGTAAGGTTCCATAGAAATAATGTCTGCATTTATATATGATAAAATAATTAATTTCACTGTACACAAATGCTTTAAATAAAACAACAATTGGCTCACTAACACTCTAGACACATGATAGAACGTGGCGAGTCGGTATAAATATGCCGGGCTTTCAAACGAATAATTTTCTGCGTAACATTTATTAAGTAATATTGCGATTGAAATAATTACAACACAATTTTAAACTTCTAACGTAAACGTCCGTTTTAGTAAAGGCATTTACGACGGGATTAAATAAATTTTTAAACTATCGTAAACAAAATTTTTGAGATTTCATTACGTACAAGGATAGAAATTAATGTGATGAATAAGCTTGAAGACTGTTTTCTCGTACAGTTTTGTTCCTGAAGCATCCGTTACGAAAATTAGTCCTTTAGTTTTCCCAAAAATTAAGAATTTCTTACATATTTCAAACACGTTAAAGATTACACTAAAGAAAATGTGTACACTGTTAAAAATAATAATCATCTCTACGTCATATACAGTTTGTGTAGTTACGTTAATAAGATTTGCAGTCTTCCATGGCTGTTTTCTATAAGATCTTGGCATATGGGTTGTAGCCAATTCAGTACAATTTTATGTAATTGGTGTTTGCTATAGTTTTGTACCCGTAAACTTTGATGCTGTGCTTTGTTTCGACCGAGTGTTCTGCTGTGGCTGACCGAGGATTTTACTATTCGTAATCTCTTACATGGTTTTAACCCTGGTGATAACTCCCCTCCCCCCTCCTCCAAAAAATGCAGTTGTTCTCGTCCCTTCTGAGCCGAAGCGCGTCATTTGGCCTAAAACCCATTTTGCCTTAAAGTCATTCAGCCTGAAAGTCACTTGGTCTAAAATCACCTGGCCTAAACGTCGCTTGGCCAAAAATTCACTTGGCCTAAAAGTCATTTGGCTTAACAGTCGTTTAGTATAAAACAGTTTTAGGTCATATGACTTACAGCTAAATAAAATGTATGCTTTTGACCAAGATATTGAGAAAAAGTAGTTTCCCAATATCCCCCCCTCCCCCCGGTTTTCATCATGCACTGGACATTTGGGTGGATACTGGTCATGTGATCGAGGAAGTCTGGCAGTTTGTCTTATTTTGTTGTAGAAGATGACTGAGTCATCAACGTATCGGTACCAGCACTTAGGTTTGTATTTAATAGTACTTACTATTTTTATCTCGAAGTCATCCACGAAACTAAGTTAGTAGAAAGTGCAAAACCCGTTGGGATTTTTTTTTCATACAGAGAACAAACATTTCGGGAAAAAAATGATGTTATTCAACCGTGCGCAGAAAAATTTGGCGAGGTATATTAAACCTATTATTTACATTTTTTTTTAATTCATGGTACGTACGTAATGGCAGACATAGCACAGGTATTCAAATTTTCTTATTGTGTTGGTGTTTGTTTGATATGTTATCGTGTATATTTGTGCTAGAGTAGTGAACACTGAATATCGATGGTGGCCATTAACCAGTTTCCTGCCACAAGTGAACTTTACGTTGGTATGTTACTTTCGAACGGTTCTTGCAATGGGGGCAAGTTACAAACTACAAACGTTTTATGGACATAAGCCATTGCAGCAAATAGTGTGTCACAGAAAACCAGAGAATACACACAAACAGACAAATAAACAAAAACTGTCTTTGTTTGCAAATGGCAATCAAAGCCCTTTTGTTTATTTGTGTGTATTCACTGTATTTCTGTGTCACACTATTTGCTACAATGGCGTATGTCCAACACACTTCTTTAGTTTTCATTGATATGTTGCTAAACAGCGTTGTTTTGATATTCTAGCATGAAAGCTCGTATGAATGTACAAGAATAAATCTTGGCGTAGTGTAAATGCCGCTTAATATTATGTTCGTTTAGGCTCATGTAGAGTCTCCTGGTAGCCGACAGGTGTAAAACAGCGGGGACGTTAATGAGGTTAATTAAACACAACCTCCTCCTTTCCAGTAACCCATCGACCTTGGAAGGCTACCCGAGCAAAGTAGCATGCAAGCCATGACCGGGCGACAGAGTGTATAGGCTGGCTAATTAATATCGCCCTGATGTACGGCAGGTTCATTGCTATTCATCAGAGGACCCTCATCGTTCCTCATCCGTGCTTGACGTGCCGGCTACCACATCCCCCTCATCCACTCTCACCTAACATCAGCGGGCTTTATCGCGCAAACCTGTCGTCGCCGCCATGTAATTTACTCGACACCGCTCATCTCGCCAGTTGCGAGGATTTCACGCCGCCACTGCACCCCATGTTTCTAGCGATTCTCCACGCCTGCTTAGTCCGCGGGTCGCTGCCAGACCCTCGTAACTGCAACAGGAAAAACATATCCTTCTCCGAAGATCAACTTATGCAACGAAAAATAATTGTAACAGTTGCAGCGTTTCTAAATGTTTTTATCGCGCATGTATAAGTTATATGCCGCGGTCTAGCTCTTTCAAATATTGGTAGAGCTGGTGACGTACTCCTTCATTTATATTTAGGTTATTCGTGGTAAAACCTGTTAAAACACAGAGTAAAGCAATTAATGAGAAGAGAAAATAAAAGTGATTTGTTTAGCTACTAAAACAAAATAAATAATTTAAAACAATTAGTGACTTATCCCACATAAGTCACAATAGAGGCGTTTGCCAGCTTCTCGCACTGCTAACATGCCATTCTACACCTTTTTAATTAAAAAATTCAGTAATTGATAAATTTTTCAATTTTTTTACTCTTCCCCGAAAATTTCCAAACAACTTACAGATTATATACACCAATGAGCAGCGTTAACATTTTAACATAATTATAACTGTGATTTGAAATAAAAATGTAGTATACGTACTAGTAAACAAACTTTTAAGTAAAATCTAAATTTGAAATTATAATGTTGAAAATAATATAAAATGAATATCCACAACAAATTTTGAATTTTCAAACGTGACACAATGAAATAACAACCAAACGAAATATACATACGTATTTACCAACATTTGGCATTAACAAAAAATGTTGTTCAGTAAGTTGAGACGTTGAAGGTAATAACGAAAATTATATTATGAACATGGCAGTTGGACTTAGTTATGTTAATTAGAACCAACACACAGTTCACTGCAACTGAAATATTCAAGGTAAAAGTTTACTGTGCTTTTTTAAACTTTGTATAAAACATTTTCTCTTGGCTTTCTTTATCATTTAAATACTAAGATTTCTAGCTCGTTCTTTTTGTATAACTATGTCCAATTATGAAACATCTCTCACCACCACTCAACTTCGAGTTCTGAGTTTGGTATTGGAGTGGGGCAAGTGTACGCAATTTCGGGAGTCTTCAGCATAGATGGCCTTCCTCGTTTAACATGAGAGTTAGGACTCTATGCCTGGTCGCAGCACAGCCTCGTTCACTCCTAGTACCAGCACAGATTAGTAAGGAACACAGAAGTGCAGTAGCCGATAGGACGGCAAGCTTTCACTCGCAGCATCAAAATGGCTTCGCTGACCAACAACATGGCGAAATCGCCTATTACCAAACAGCGTAAAGCCTGTTTCACACGTCCACAGATGGTGCAGAACAGAGAGCCCAGAATTTTCAGTATACCGTGAGTGTTTGTGTAATAGTATGCTGTAATAATAAACTTATAAACATTATGGGAAGTTAACAGAGAGCCCAGAATTTTCAGTATACCGTAAGTGTTTGTGTAATAGTATACTGTAAAAATAAACTTATAAACATTATGGGAAGTTAACAGAGAGCCCAGAATTTTCAGTATACCGTGAGTGTTTGTGTAATAGTATACTGTAATAATAAACTTATAAACATTATGGGAAGTTAACAGAGAGCCCAGAATTTTCAGTATACCGTAAGTGTTTGTGTAATAGTATACTGTAATAATAAACTTATAAACATTATGGGAAGTTAACAGAGAGCCCAGAATTTTCAGTATACCGTGAGTGTTTGTGTAATAGTATACTGTAATAATAAACTTATAAACATTATGGGAAGTTAACAGAGAGCCCAGAATTTTCAGTATACCGTGAGTGTTTGTGTAATAGTATACTGTA
>PNEQ01069544.1:0-19446 GCA_003012365.1 Medauroidea extradentata | reverse complement strand
AGGATCATTCGAAGAGGGCCTCGCCTCGCCAGTCTTCTCCAGAACGAGGTGGGCATTGTGTAAGCCAGGATCATTCGAAGAGGGCCTCGCCTCGCCAGTCTTCAGTAGT
Organism: Medauroidea extradentata; assembly: GCA_003012365.1. Classification (NCBI taxonomy): domain Eukaryota; kingdom Metazoa; phylum Arthropoda; class Insecta; order Phasmatodea; family Phasmatidae; genus Medauroidea; species Medauroidea extradentata. The sequence continues at coordinate 19,337 of PNEQ01069544.1, read as the reverse complement.
TCGAGGTGGCAAAGCAAGCAATGTCTGCCAGTGTTCAAGGTGTGGTTATCACCATGTACTGAAACAATCGAGGAGTCCAGCAAAAAGGAAAAGATGAAAAATTTGTTATAAATTTAATCACTTTGCTAAAGTATGTCGCTTAAAAAAGTGATAGTCGTGACGATAATGATTATTTTTGTAGTTTTATACATGACGTTAAGATAGATGAAGTGGGTCAACAATTTAATGAACGAAGATGCCATGAAACATTTTTGGTAGAAATCAATTTTAAGTTGGATACTGGTTGAAGTGTAAATATTTTGTCACTTGCGGAATATAACAAACTAAATTAAACAAAAACAGTATGCTTAACTCGAATAAATTTACATGCTTATAATGGTTTAAAAAATTGATGTGTTTGGTGTGACAAAATTATTGGTCAACTTCAATCAAAACAGCTATCAAGAGAGTTTTTTTATAATGGGGAAAGATTTTGTACAAATTTTAGGACTTCAGAAATGTGTTAAGTTAGGATTAATTGTAAGAAACCAGGTTTGTAATGTTCAGTGGAATGAGGAAGCAAAATATATACTGACACTAAAATATAAGGACGTTTTCAATGGTATTGGCAAATTTTCTGGTGTATATAGTGTAAAGTTAAAGGATAATGTAACACCTGTGTCAGCTACTCCTCATAGAATACCATTGAAGTTGAGAGAGAGTTTAAAGTTAGAAATAGACGGATTGTGTAAACTTGGAATTTTAACTGAAACAAATGAGTTAAGTGAGTGGGTTAATAAGCTGGTCATCGTAGAAAAACCAAAAGGGACATTAAGGCTAATAATTGATCCTGGAGGTTTAAATAAAGCTATCGTAAGGGAGGGCTGCCAATTACCAACATTATCGGATTTATCAAGTAATTTGTTTCCGTATTGGAACTTAAGGACACATTTTGGCAAATAGAGCTTGATGATGAAAGTCGAAAGTGTTGTACATTTATCACAATGATTGGAATTATGTTTTTAATCTTTTGCCCTTTGGATTAGTCAAAAGTTTTACAGCGAGCTAGACAGATAAATTAAAGGTTTAATATAACTAAATTTCAATATTTGTTGCCAATAGTTAAATATTTAAGGCATGTTTTTTTTTTTTTGGAAATGGCTCGGTTGAACCTGATGAAGAAATAATTCGTGTAATTATAGAATATGATGTATCCAGTGATAAAGAGAGTTTGCAGAGGTTTTTAGGAATGACAAATTATTTAGGAAGCTATATTATAAATTATTATGATGTAACAACTCCACTCAGACAGTTGTTGAAGAAAAACTCGGTTTTTAGTTGGATTGACAGTGTTCATGGAGAAAGTATAAGAACACAGAAAAAAATTATTACATCAGTACCAGTTTTAGTAACATTTGATTCTGATGTTCCTATTGTTGTCCAGACAGATAGTAGTAAGTCCGCTATTGGACCAGTTTTGTTGCGAAATAATAAACCAGTACAGTATGCATACAAAAGTCTGACTGAATGTGAGCAAAGGTATGGACAAATTGATAAACAATTTGTAGCTATATTGTTTGCATGTAAAAAGATTCATCATTGTGTGTATGGACAGAAAATAGTTGTCCAAACTGATCATCAACCGCTACTATCAGCAAGGAAGAAACCTATTCACCAAATCCAGTCAGTTAGATTGCAAACAATTAGATTAAACTTTGAATTTATGATATCGAATGGCAGTTTGTTCCTGGAAAATAAATGCTCATAGCTGATGTCATCAGTAGGGCAGCTTGTAAAGCAGATATGTGAGATTGTGATAGTAGTTTTAATTGTGTAATACACTCAATAAATGTATCTGAAATTTTATGATTGGTTCTGAGTCAAGATACACATAGTGATATGATTTCAAAATTTTTGAGTAATTACTGTCAGTCAGGCTGGCCAACAGATAAGTCTAAGGTACCTGATGTTCTGCACAGATTTTATGGTTTAAGAAGGGAGACTTATTACGAAGATAATTTTCTTTTTTTTATCAAAATAGAATTATAGTTCTTAAGACTACTATAGAAAATATTTTGCTTAAAGTTCACGAAGCACATCAAGGGATTACGAAGACATTGGCGTGAGCAAATTTGTTATTTTTTGGCATGGTTTATCAGATGATGTAAAAAGGGTAGTTGAAAAGTGTAAGAGTTGTGAAAAATATTCTGAAAGTAATGTTAAGCAAATACGAATATATATATATATATATATATATATATATATATATATATATATATATATATATATATATATATATATATATACATACATATATGCAAGATAGAAGACGCTGACCGTACGGGTTGTATGGTATATGTTTCGGCCTGGTCCGCTCTCAATTTACAGTCAAGCGAGTAATTTCATTACTTCAGTATGTTTGTTTGTTCGTGTGCTCTACCAAACTTTAAGTACTTATTTCACAATGGGCTACAAGGTGGTAGTCTTTTCTTAAAGTGTCTTGTTTTTATTTGTAGAGCTTAATGTACGAGCAGATACGTATTTTATAACCCCACCCTTAAAGTCTTGATTATTAATTACATACATTATTTTGTTATTTATGGTTTACCATTACATTTCACTACGTTTCAGTTCAGATAAGAAATTATTTATTATTATTGTCTTGACAATATCAGTACTGCACACTTCCACACACCAATTTACGTTGTTTACAGTATCAACAATTTCAGCTTTCATTACATACTTCATATTAATTTTTTAAATTTATAAATCTCCTGTACCTTCACAAATTAATTACAATTTTATTTTCCTATGCCGAACTTCCCGACATATTCATGGCTGCAGTCGCCGGGCAAATACTGAGGCAGTGGCTCTGTCCGGTTACATGCGTGATTACTGGTCAGTAACGGTTTCCCCGATGACAATTTACATATGTAGATCATGTATGTTTTGTATTGTGGTACGCATTTTTGACTTCTCTGTTATTATTTATTTTCAAACGTGTATTACAATAAATGAAAAAGTAGAATTGATAATTAAATGTAACAAAACATTTAATGCAACTGGATAACTGCTCTACATAAAACACAAGTTCAAATGTGTCATGTTGGTAATGATATTGTATCGATACTTATTTGGTTACTTCATTGAGTACAACTTGGCCTGTACAATCAGCGCTGGTTGAAATATTCTTCGTGAAGTAGGGGCTTATGAATGCATTGCTGATATTAGTTATAGCTAATGAATAAGCAATACTTATGCAGTGCTTCTTAATTGCTAAACAGGTTTTTTGCTGTGAATTCAACTCTTAGCTAATTTAGCAGCAGTGCCCAATGAACGACAGAGTGTTGTGACGCGAAGGTTGGAGGCGTTTTAAAGCAGGGCAGTCGCTCGATAAGACGCACTGGCAAGTAAACACTTTAATGCGCGTGTTTTGAACGATATCGCCAGGCGGCGGTAATCAGCGGCCTGAGTGTCTGGCTTGTTTACGGTCTCCTGGCCTATCCATTAATCAGGCGCGGGCGTCTCGCAAGCCTACGTCATTAAAATTAACGAGTGCGGTGTTCTCCCCATCCCTTGTCAAGCCTTCTGGTAGTTGCACGTAGAGACCACAGCAACCTTTCTCCTTGCGTCTAACACCGTCCTTATTGTCGTGCGACTACCGCAGATAACGTACTGCAAACACAATGGGCATTTTGAACAGGTGTACATTGCTGCAGGAACAATGCTTCTATTGAAACACAGATAAGGCAATCATGTTTGTGTGCCGGTTACGTTTGAATCGTTATTGCGACATTCGGAACTGTATTATCAAGGAGCAAAGTATGCCTGCTGTATTATATGAACATTTTTATAGGTTTATTACATTACAACAGCTATTAGTTTTGCTTGCAGGTCTCCTTCCTAAAACAGCCAGTTTTCGAAAAGGCATGGAAATATAACTCTCATTCCCATTTTCAAATATCTGAAGTTACTGCATGAACACTTTATTACAAACAGATAACTGCCCCTACATGTCTCTGAACGATTGTTTCGCAGCATAATTACTTACATCTTTTCAAAGTCAACTGCTTATAAAACTATAATTTTTTTTATTCTACACAATGCTGCTGTCGTATACATGCAATAATTATTCGGTTAAGTAATATGCATTTAATATCTTCCAGTTATCTTAACATTAATATTTCCTTTCACTCAGTGAAAATTAACAGTGAGGAATCAAAATATATTTTTACTAGAATGAAGTATTTGTTTCATCCACATTACAACTAAGGGAAATACCAACATGGAAGACATAAATGAATTTCTAAATAATATAATATGTTAATAAGAGTTTCAGAATTCTTCAAAATACATTATTCTTTATTATTCTTGCGATTGCGAGCATGCCAAAATTAATCTCAAAAATGTATGGTACCAGTCATATACATTTTAAGTATTATTTTCGCCTACTGTAAGAGTACATCCAGACTGAATTATACGGATTAACTTTCATTAACTAAATGATTTCAAGGCTACACTTTTGCTTTTAATACGGAAATGTGAAGCCACACCATATGCCAATAATAGGCATATTTGTAAAATACTTGTACTGATAGATTTAGTTTCCGTGGTTTTTTAATAAGTCAGTCCACCTTATCTTACGGAACAATTTTTCCAACACCGATTGCAAACATTAGCGAAATAACTTTCAGGAAGCTTAGTTTACATGTGCAGTGAAATGCAGCAACACAGAAATGCCAGCTTGAAATAATATTTCTGTTAGCTTTCCAATAAATATAAGCAAGCATGGCAAACTTACAGTAAACTGACTTCACAAGCCTGCATTCCTACTTACAACGAAATATGTTTTTATCTTTATATTTTCCCTTTTAGTATTTCTTCCTGGATATTATTTATTGTCCTACTCGGAAATAATAAATAATACCGATAGCTGTCTTAGAGTTTCAATACTGCAACCATAAGGCTTCTAGGCAGACATGCCCACACCGTGCCCATGCTGAACACCGAAAAAGAAGTGATGTGCCATTCATATGACCTATTAAAATACGAAATTTGTTGCTGAAATGTTGAAATAGTTTCCAAAGAACAGTGTTGTTAAGAAAATGAATTTTACCAAGGGGGTATATATATATTGTTGCATGCTGTAATTCTGAGGGCTGTCTGGCTGGGGCCTGTGTCGCAACACCTTATGGATTAGCCACTGAATTACAAGCCGGTCGGCTACGTGATGGGAATCCCGCCGAAGCTACGTCATAGACATGTTCCAGCTGCGCTTTTACCTATGGGAATGACCAACGAGACTCAAGTCATATCCGAAACATGATGTAATGTATATTTTTAGACCCCTGTAATGCATTAAAACACCGAATGTTTTGCAGAGTATAAAAGCACCGAATCGACACATTTTTTAGGAAATCGCTGTTGGTCGTGCAAATGTTGAAAGTGTAAATAAGCAAATAGATAATGTAGACAAGAAAATAGATAATGTAAATGAGAATATAGATAAGAAAATAGACAGTGTAAATGAAAATGTAGATAAGAAAATAGATAGCGTAAATGAAAATGTAAATAAGCAAGTAGATAGTGTAAAAGAAATGGTGTACCAGTAAATATATGCTGTAAACGAGAAGGTAGGCAGCATAACGGAAGAAATAGGCAATGTAAAGACAGCGATGGAGTATGTGAAAAATTGCATGCAGCAACAAATAGATGAGCTGAGGAAGGAGTGTCAAGAACTTCTACATGGTAAAGAGGGTGGCCATCTTGTTACCGGAGAAGACGAGGTCATTGCTTAATCAATACCTGAAGGCGGCGAAGAGAAGACCACGAAGTTTGAACCAGGCTGTAGTGTGATTTACAACCTGGCAGAAAATGGGCTGCAACATGTTTGTGTATCTAGTCTGCCTGCATCGAACATTGGAAAAGGAATTTCTGTCAAGCCTGCTCCTTACGATGGTCAGACTCCATGGCGAGAGTATCAAAACCAGTTCGTGATTGTGGCAACCATAAAAGTTGGTCTGACCAGCAACGAGCCTACTACCTTGCAGCTGTGCTGAGGGCACCTGCCCAGAGTACACTCCAGTCGCTTCCAGAACAACAACGTCTGGAATACTCGATGTTAGTTACTGCCCTTAAGCTGCGCTTCGGAGACAAGTGTTTACGACATGCCCACTATACCAAACTAAGGAGACGTACCCAAAGATCAGGGGAGCCACTGCAAGAATTGTGGCAGGACATTGTGCAACTCGCCCATTTGTCTCTAGAGGGATGTCCAGAACTGGCACGAGACATCATAACAGTCGGCTTCTTCGTCGATGCCATCGCCGATGTAGAGGTGCACCAAGCAGTGCGCCTGGCCGCCCCAAGGACTATGAAGGATGCCCTGGCCAGAGCACTGGAGATCGAATCTGCAAGAGGGCCATAAACTCGGCGTGCTGTGCGGGCAGTCGCAACGTCGGGCGACGAGAGAGACAACAGCCTAGAGAACATCCTGAAGAGAATGGAAACCACAATGAATGCAATTAAGAACTAATTCACTCCGCTTACACCCCGCTCTCGACAACAGGGGCGACCAAGCTGTTGGGAATGTGGAGAACCCGGACACGTCAGAGCCCACTGTCCACAATGGTTACAGAAAAACAGAAACCAAGAGTAGAATGAGGCTGCCCGATCTGGCCAGCCCTCGGGAATAATGTAAGCACCGGTCATAAGGGGCGAAGGCTGGTGACTACGGGAGGTAAGGCCCCAGTATTTCTTCAGGTACGCTCAGTAAAACCAGCGTTTGATGCAATCCTAGTGGAGGGCAGTCTGGATAATGTTTATTGCAACATGGTTGTAGACACTGAAGCAACCATTACTGTTGTCAGACCGGACATCTTGGGGCCTTATCCCCAGCAGTCACGGAGCCATAATTACAAACAAAGCTTTCTGACGACAGTGACAGGCGAGACAACACCAGTGAAGGGCAAGAAAAAGGTACAGTTGAAGTTGGGTGACCTCTGCATTGAGCACGAAGTGTACATAGCCGACATCGAAGATGAGTGTTTACTGAGCCTGGATGTGTTGCGCAAGTTAGAGTGATGTATAGATACTCGGTCGGGTGTACTAAGGACTGGTAACCGAGAACTGGTAATGATGCCACGAGCAAACCATACTCGCCAACCAGCTGCTAAGTGGTCTGTTGTGAGACAACTGTTTGCCAGTGTCCAGTGAAATTGTCATCCCCGCAGTGTGTCGAGGCAATGTTGTGCAGCGTGTAGTTCTGGTCGAACATATGGGAAGAGGAAGCAGCTTACCTGATGAGGTGGTGGTATCAAGAACATTGGTTTCGCCGAGTTCTGGAAATGTACCTGTTCGAATGGTCAACTTGTCGAACAGGGCCATCCAGCTTGAGGAGGGGGCCATAATAGGTGTGTGCAAACAAGTCGCCTAAATAACTACTGCCGAAAAAAACCAAAATGTCAGGTGACCTTAAGGGGGCTATGCCAGAACCACTCGAGGAACTACTGACTAGAACCAGAGAAAACCTAAACTGGTAACAAGAAAAGGCTGTGGCAGAACTTCTAATGAAAACGAGAAAACTTTTTCATGTGGGCCGCTTGACCTTGGCCGAACATCCACTGCACAAAATCATATTGATTCAGGAGGAGCTAGACCAATCAAGCAACCCCCAAGACTACTGCCTCTAGCTACATAAGAGACTGTGGATGGCATCTTGAAAGAAATGAAGAACTTGGATGTGATCAAGCCGTCGGTCAGCCCTTGGTCATCACCTGTTGTGCTAGTTAAGAAGAAAGATGGGTCCACAATATTGTGCGTGGATTACCACCGGCTGAATTATGTGACCAAAAAAGACTCCTACTCCCTCCCCCGGATTGATGATACACTGTACAGCTTGACAGGGTCACAATGGTTCTCTACACTTAACATGAAGAGTGGTTACTGGCAATGTGAGGTGGCACAAGAAGACAGGGAGAAAACAGCCTTCTCTGTGCAAGGGAAAGGAACTTGGCAATTTAAAGTCATGCCGTTCAGGCTATGCAATGACCCTACTACCTTCGAACGACTAATGGAAAAGATCCTACCTCTAGATATTTGCCAAGTTTAGTTAGATGATATTGTGGTCACAGGTAAAACATTTGAAGAACACCTTACGAGATTAGATGCCGTGTTCCAGAAAGTGGCGGCTGCAAATCTGAAGCTGGTTCCCAAGAAGTGCCACCTGTTCCAAAAGAAAGTTAGTTTCCTATGACATGTGGTATCAGCTGATGGAATCCAGACTGACCCAGAAAAAATCAGAGCATTAAAATGACTGGCCACAACCAACAAACAGGACACAGGTGAGGAGCTTTCTAGGACTCTGTGCTTATTATCGGCGATTTGTACATGGATTTGCTACGATTGCTAAACCACTACATGAGCTTACTGAAGCCAAAAGAAAATTTCTGTGGACGCCTGAATGTGAAGCCTCTTTCAGAAAATTAAAAGAAGTTTTAATGTCCCTCTAGTTTTGATCTTCCCCGATAGTTAAGGAGAGTTTGTATTGCACACAGATGCGTTTGATGTAGGCATCGGTGCTGTGCTATCACAGGTTCAAGGTGGAGTAGAGAAGCCTTTAGAATATTTAAAAAAAGTGCTGCAGAAACCAGAGAGAAATTATTGTGTCACTCGCTGGGAACTATTGGCAATGATGAATTCCGTATCACATTTCCACCACTACTTATATGGCAGACACTTTACTTTACGAACAGATCATGCTGCTCTGCATTGGCTTCTGAACTTTAAGAATCCCGAAGGACAAATAGCCCGATGGATACAACACCTTCAAGAATACAACTTTGATATACAACACCGTGCTGGTCGTTCCCATAATAATGCATATGCATTATCCCGCAGGCTTTGTGACCCCAATTGTTGCCATTGTGAACGGCAAGAGGAAAAAAGCGGAGGAGTGCGCTATGTTAGAACAACAAGTCTTCAGGCATCAACGGCCGATTGGAAGTACTCCTGGACTGATGACAAGATAAGATAAGAACAAAGAAATGACCCGGACTTGTGCCCAATACTGGATTGGAAAGAGGAGCACCACTGGCCATAATGGCAGGAGCTATCTGAAAAGAGTACTACAACTAAGGCATAATTGGGCACAGTGGAGTTCACTTGCTCTGAAGAATGGTGTCCTCTACCAGAACTGGGAGAGTGCAGATGGCAGACATGAACACCTACAGTTGGTCCTCCCAGAGAACAAGATCCTAGAGGTACTGAAGGAGCTCCATAATTCAGTGTCAGGCGGCCATTTCGGCATTAATGAGGCACTCAACAAGGTTCGAGTGAAGTTTTACAGGCTTCATTGCCGTGAAGATGTCTTCAGATAGTGCCGAAAGTGTGACGAATGTGCCGCAAAGATAGGTCCGAGAGTCAGAGGCCGAGGTCGTATCCAGAAGTACAATGTCGGTGCCCCATTCGACAAAATAGCGGTCGACATCTTGGGTCCCTTGCTAACAACCGAGAGAAACAATCGGTACTTGGGGGGGTGCAGTACTACTCCACCAAATGGCCACAGGTTCTTCGCATATCGCATCAAGAAGCCAGCACGGTGGCTGATGCACTCGTCGAACATGTGTTCTCAAGATTTGGGGTGCCATTGGAGCTTCACTCGGACCAAGGGCGGAATTTTGAAGCGGCCCTTTTCCAAGAAGTGATGAAGATAATGGGTATAAAGAAGACCCGAACCACTCCGCTACATCCACAGTGTGATGGAATGGTCGAACTCCTTAATCGCACCCTGGAGCAGTACCTATCCATCTTTGTATCCGATAATCAAAAGAATTGGGACTCCAAAGTACCACTGTTTCTGCTAGCATACCGCTCTGCCGTTCATGAAACAACTTAGGTGTCACCATCAAGGATGCTGTTTGGAAGAGAGCTCCGTCTCCCGAGCGACCTGATGTTCAGACGACCGACGGAGGAAGACCAGATTCCATCCCCAGTGTATGCCAGCGAGTTACGTCGCAAATTGGTTCACACTCCCAACATTGCCCGGCGACACCTTAGGATCAACACCGACAGGTTGAAGACTCGCTACGGTAGGAATGCACCAGATGAAACATTCCAAGAAGGACAACTGGTGTGGTTGTACAACCCTCAGAGAAAGAAGGGGTATTGTCCCAAGCTGCAGAAGAATTAGGAAGGCCCTAATGAAATAGTGAAGACGATCAATGATGTGGTGTTTCCGATTGTTCATCAAGGTTCTCGGGCGAGAGGACCTAAAGTTGTTGTGTCTGTTCTGGACGAACAGACTTAAGGCGACGGCAGTGTTGCATGCTGTAATTCTGAGGGCGGACTGGATGGGGCCTGTGTTGCAACACCTTATAGACTAGCCTCTGGCTTACAAGCTGGGTGGCTACGTGATGGGAATCCCGCCGAAGCTACTTCGTAGACCTGTTCCAGCTGCGCTTTTACCCTATGGGAATGGCCTACGAGACTTAAGTCACGTCCGAAACATGCTGTAATGTATATTTTTGACCCCTGGTAACATTGACAACACATTGTCGACACTGGGACACGAACCTCGGACCGCAAGTTTACAAGGGTCTGACGCAGACACTGAGCCACAGAGACAGGTTGGATCGAAGGAACTCGTTTGAATACTCGTTCGTACGCGCCTGATGCGGACACACCGGATGTGACGTCATGGAAACTTGAAGGCGAATTTTCGGGCTTTTCCCGTCTGTTTGGACCCTACATGTCATATGTCGAATCATTTGTCTCGGAGTCCCCAGTGTCACTGCTGGGAGCTTTAAACAGTTAGCATCCTCACCCTTTATATATATATATATATATATATATATATATATATATATATATATATATATATATATATATATAAATTTTAAAACTATTTTCCTTGAACTAAAAATCGTTAAAGAGATTTCGTAATGTTCGTAGTGGTTAACAAATATACAACAATAAAATAAGATAATTCAAGCACCATCAAACCTTACGAATATTTACTTGAATAAGATTACAAAATCGCATTAAAAACGTTACCTGATGCTTTAATCAGGAATTTAACTAGTAACACGGTAGAGCCTGCTATGAATTAAAATTCAAGTGAAATACAAGGTTGATGAAGGCTTTCATAAATCTTGTAAGCAACTTTGAAAAATTCAGATTTATCAAATGCAGTCTTGACTCAGGATTGAAACAATTCAATGTCATGTAAGTCAAATTAAATTATTATCTATGTTTGATTATGCAACTTGATTAAGATTTGCTGCAAGTCTCGTAAGACAACTTGCTGTGCAAGTCAATTTACAGGGAAATTCAAGTTATCTTGCGTTATATCTAGGAAAGATATTTCAAAAAAGAAACCATGGGTTTAATAAACGGACTATTAGACTTGTTTATAAATTTGGCAAAATATGTCAATGAAAAATGAAACACTAATTGTTTCGTGGTTTCTCATTGGATAACATATTCGCCGTTTTTAACCACTCATTGGCAGTGTTCAACTAGAATTTGTAAGGAAATATCATCTAGATAGTAACATTTGTCCTTAAAGTATGTGAAAGAACATTAATAATATTATACATTATTATAAATAAGTTTGACTGTGAATCGATTCTGGACCGAAGGCATGGTTACTGAGGTGCCGTATTCATCTCGGTGGACGATCGTTGCAGAGGATCACAACACAGTGGCGCCAATGTACCGGCTAGAATCCACGATTTTTGGTGAAAATTATTCTGTAACAATTTGTTTCTGTGTCTTACGTGTACATCTGCTGTTTTTCTTCATAGTTGTTGGCAGAATGTAACAGTGCACAGGCGCGGCTCATTTGACTGCGCCAATTATAACAAGGTTACTGTGACACCACATGTTTGTGAAGAAGAGCTACATATGTCTACATACGGCTTTGAACAAATTGTCGCAGAATTCCTTGTATCAAACATCGTGGGCTAAGTACCGGCCAACAAGTATGACGTTAGCAACACTACCGAGTTCGCTATCAATGTAAAGTGGCCGCTCTATTGTAGCCCGCGTTATTTGGTAAGCTGCATTGCTTCATGTGGCGGAGCTAAGATTGTCAAGTCTGTATTGATCTTCGATTCGCGGAGTATTTGTGGACGCGAGAGTAGTTCTAAATCAGGCGTAGTGACGCGGTTACTAGAGCTGATAAAACAAACTTCACAGTTTAAGAAGCAGCAGCAGAGAGAATGACGTATAGTTTAATTGAGGGATGAATTGCCTTTTATTAAAGGGAAAGTTCCCTTAAAATCGTGTATTTAAATAAATACATTATATCACACTGGTTATGCTAATTATTTATAAATTATAGTTAAGTAGGAAATAGAGAATATATTAAGAGCTATTTAAATATCATATTTTTGACACATTAATGTGGTTTTTATCTCTGAAATCGTAATTGTAGACAAAGTAACTATTCTCTGATGTCAGTCTCATATCACTAAATATAGATAAGAGTCAGCTCACTTAGACTTACAAAATTCTCGTAAGTAAAGATTTATCTCGTTCCTGGATCAAAATTGCAAAATTAAATAATACAGTTTAGATACAAATAAGAAAAAATAACATTTTTTCATCTGTGAAACCACAAATATTAAGCGTTAAGTTGGCTATTAAAGAAGGTGTTTTTTACTTGTTTCATCTCGGATAATTTTATGTCCAAATGAGCGCATTGCAACACACACCAACACACACACACGCATATATAGTACATATTATTTATTTATTTATCATCAATTCTTTCACGCATACGAGTTTCCGTGCATTTTATACTGGAGCACAAGTAATGCTCGCAATTTAGAATTTTAAATTATTTAGATTCGCACGTGTACGGCGGCAATCTATTGTCGTGTCCTACTGAACTTACTCCTTTATAGTATTTTAGAACATTGTACGTTTTGTCAGTAGTGTATGAAGGAAGATTAAATTTAAACATTTCATCCAAGTACTATCTTACTCCTGGAAGTCTCGCCAGTTAGCGCGCATGAATTTTTCTGTTGTGAGGGGTTGTGTGTTTATGTACATTGGTTCTAAGTCTGCAGTAACACTATCTTTCATGTATCACAAATCAGTCGAGAGAGTTTCTAGGCCCTTTGTCAGGCTAGTATGACACCGGTAGCTTGTAAAAATACAGGCAACTCTATTGTGCATACACAATATAACTGAGTTGCTTCTGAAGAGTGTGAAGTGTAACTCCGTTGTAAGTGCATCTGACACTACCAAAAGCATGTTTACCACTTAAATTATCTGCAGGAGTAAAACTGTACTTACTGTTCGTAAGTCTACCAATGATTGGTACACAAATGTATTACCTTTACTTTCGCAAATAAAATTAAATAAATCAAATAAGCCAGCGTTCCTCAGCGTGGGTAAGAAATATCCTAAATATAAAATCGGTCACGACGTGTACCAAGAAATATTAAATATCATCATAATTTATCTTCGTGATATTTTCTTCTTGTTGAATTTGTAGCAGTAAAGACTAGTAAACAAAATTAACATAGTTAAGTCTTTAACAATAATTTGCATTTTATCAGCCGGATATATCTTGAAACACATGTACTAAAATTATTCTTTTGTGTCAAAAAAACCTTTAGAATTGAGGGGAATAAAAGGGGGGGTTGTTACGTAACTGAACGTATTATGAAACCAAAAACTAATCTTAATTAGTTCTGAATGTGTATAGAGAATTAATAAATACTGGAATATGGTTCTCAGATGTTTCATGAGATTCAGAAAAAAGTTCAAACGTCGCAGTGTAGACGCTATGTTAGGTCTTGTACGTGCAACGAGTTACATTAATTTCTGAATCTTAAACGTAGATATTTTTGTAGTAAAAAATGTTACATGGCCATTATTGTGTAAATATGAACACTGCATGAACAATACATAGTAATGTCACGTTACCCTACTAAGAACTATATTTGCACTGAGTTTCATGAAACTCTGAAAAGTTATTCTTTAAATTTTTCGTTTGGTCAAACATGTATTCATATAACTATCATTTTTAATAATGAATTCGACATAAACAATACACACAAAAGTAAGGACATCCTACGAAGTACAAAAATGTGAACAAGTTTTATGAAATTCTGAAAAATAGTTCCTTAAATTTCTTGTGAGATCAAAACATGTTAAACGGCCGCCATTTTGATAAAAGAAACAGAATGGATAAAATACATAAAAGTGTATGTGTACGAGTTTGATTCAATTCTTAAAATGGTTTATTCAAATCTCTTGTGTGTTCAAAAAATGGAAATATAATACAATTTCGATAGTATAAACACTATAAACATACAACCCAAGTCGCTTTACTGTGCAGCTACTAAATGTGATCAGAACTTCAGGAAATTCTGACAAATAGTTCCTTGGATATTTCATCTGAGCAAAAAATGTTATAATAACACCTGTCTCGAAAATATGAACATGGCACAAAAGTAAAGCCACATGAATAAGTACTATATGTGTATCCGAGTTTGATGATATTCTGATATATGTTACTTAAGTTATCTCGTGTGTTCAAGGAATTTGAATTAAACGCCGTTTAGAAAATACCAATACATAATGAACAAAAACTCGTGACATTGAAGCCATCTTGATAAGTATTATTTGTGTAACAAAATTATTGAAATTATTATTACAGTTCATAAGATATTTTATGTGATCAAGATATGTTGTCAGGGTTACCAATGGAAAAAATACATAAATACGGCGCAAACAAAGTAAGTAAAAGCCAAGTATTATTCGTACGTAGCACATTTGTGACGTGTTTTATGAAATTAAATATATAAATAAATATATATATGTACATATACTTCCTCACACATATCACATCATGATAAATATATAGTCTATATATATATATATATATATATATATATATATATATTGCAGCCATTTTGCGATTATGAACACGACATGAACATAATATATTTAAGTAAATCAACCTCACCAAGTACGTAGTATTGTATCCAGTACAAAATATTATATTAGTTTAGGGAATTTACGTCAGCGTCATTCAAAACAACTTCTAATGACTCGACGTGAAATGTTGAGCATGAACCGAAACTAATTTCTGCGTCTTTTCAGCACACAAATATGATATTTGATAAGTTTTAAAACTATATTTCAAACATTTGTGTAAGTATATAAGTAAGGTAAAACCACGACCATAGCCTGTTGTGTTGAGGATATATGGACGATGTATTAACGGGGACCTCCGAGGTTACAGATGTGGTTCTCTGTCGTAATAGGACTCTGCTAGTCTTGCAACCGCATCGTGTAACACTGGCTTCCTCTGCTACAAGGTTGCCCGTCCTCAACCGGCGAACATCCGAGCAAAATGTTCGGTGAGTAAATGTAATACGTTTAGACTACATTCTAGAAAGGCTAGTTTGTGTTCCCGCACAATACATCTTAAAAAAGATAAACGCCAAATGTCGTTTTTCGGGTAACTGACATCGTGAAAAGAAGGGACTGGTATAGAGGTGGCTATGTATATCATAATTATGAAAATTGAAGACATAGGAAGATTAAAACCTTCTGTTTAATTTCAAGCGAAGACTTCGAATACTTGAAATAGTAAATTGGTTTTTCCATTATATTATGCAATTTTGGAATTCGAAACTTCAGGGGTTGCAAAGGCGCGATATATGTTTCTGAATAGCCCTCGATATCCAGCGAACACTTCGCGATTCAGAGCCACATTTCAAGACTTTAACTACATTAGTATCCGAAAATGTTATTTAAGAATTTTCCGAAATTCGAACTATAAAAAGTCGCGAAAAGGGGCGAAAAGAGTTTTCAGTCGTCCACAAATCTTGAAACAAACGGGCTACCGTCGGATTTTTCACTTCAATGGTCCTTGCATAAAATACTTTAAAATGTGACTTCATGTTTTCGAATTTCAATCTCATAGTTAATGAAAAGACGAGAAATGTGTTTCAGATATATCTGCGACTGCGTTATCTGTCGAAGTTGCGAGGTACAGAGCGGCTACTTTCAGGGTGATGATTAAGAAAATATTGCTAAATCAGTTTCAGCTTTTTTTTTTTTTTTTTTTTTTTCAATTCGACCACTTAAGTGTCGTGAAGGAGTGAAAAGTACTTTTTAATTAATCGCCGATTCATCTTTGAGCCAGCATGTTATCGTCGCTATTTTCACATTATTTCTATGACTATAACATTATCTGTAATATATGACTTCAACATTGTTCTATATTCGACCTCTAACGGGATGATAAAATGCTCGAAGTGTATGTAAGAATGAGCAAACCTGCCACTCTGACACCTAAAGACGACAATTGTGATGCAATCAGTGCATTTTGATGAGGTTGTTTGAACCGGTACAAATAGAGTATGAACCAATATGTAAAAACGGATGTTGAATTTCTTACACCTATTAATAATTTTGTTAACATTAGCCCATATGTCGTACCATCTAACAAGATTAAACTTGAGATAGGGACACCAGTAAAGTTACTGCGAAATCTTTAATAAACGAAATAGCACTGGACTACAAGTGAAGTTTTAATAAAAGTAATTGATGCTACAGTCGGAGTAAATCAGTTCACTACTTACTACTTTCACCACTTGTAATATCTGATAAACCTTTCGCATTTAAGAGACTAAAACTCACTTTCAAGGTCGCTAAACGTGGAAGGTATAGACTTTGGACTGTAGATCTCATGGATGTCTGTAGCTACGTGAACAACTTCGTAGTATTCTCAACTAGACTGGTGTTCCTAAAACTTGATGACCAAATTACTAATCTGGATTACAATAAGCTCCTATAATTGAAATAAATATGGATGTGGTTTTGGTAAATATTTGTTTTAATATATCTGTATTTTAACATACCTACTATTTAGTTTATTATTTACTTCTGAAAATTTAAAAGAAATTATTATATAATCTACTGTGATCGTAAAAAACAAATAAGGAGTCAAACCAATTAGAAAGTTTATCAGTAAGTTTGAAAATATCATATTTCAAATTAATTCAACTGTGTTTTACGACCTTGCACAAAAACACAATCCATGTCAGCTCCTACTAGCACAATCCATACCAGCTCCTACTAGCAGGCCTAAAACACGCTAAACAGCCGTAGGTGGATCGTTAGTGCACTACACAAACATACACAACTATAACAGCACCTGTTAATTGACTTGATTCACAAATAAATTTTTTTGGACTCAACAGGTTTTGTTGTACGCGAAATACATATTATTCAAATTATTCAAATTCATTTAAATTATATAAATTATTCTAATTAGTTATATCATACTATTCAAATTATTGTCATTTATTTATTAATAATATGTTTCTAATATATGTACTAATACAATTAATCATATTAATATAAAAAATTAGATATTCCATAAATGTCATGGATTAGAGGTAAAGAGGACAAGTTGTTACGAAAACCTTTCTTACGACTGGTCTGAACAATAATGTAACATACGTGTACTTTTAATGTATAATTATTTATATTAACCAAGATAACGAACATGCTTCGTAGACTATTCATTTACAGAACATGGCATAATTCAAGAAGACAATAAAACATTTGTATTCGTAATTTCAATGAATCACACGACAAATGAAAATACTTTATCACGAAACCACCAAATTAATTTCTAACTTGATATGCTGCACATTCTCAAAATAATAATACGTTGTTAATAACTTTAATAGGCCTATATCAACAAATTCGATGATGAGCAAAACATTTATAAAAATGTGTAGATTGCATAACGCATTGTCAATCATCTTCACTGAAATAATTGAGAAGAATCTGAGTTACAGGGAATGGGCAGTTTTTACTAGTGCTTGCTTTCTTCTCCAACATGAGGAACAGACAAAGGAGATGGTTGGTATATTTCAATATCAACTGTAGTTGATTGAATCACACTTGTTTGCGGATCAATGTCCCAACCTGGGTGTCTGTAATGTGTAGAGACAGGAATGGTGCTGAAATTATTGTAGCCTTGTTGTATGGTCTTACAACTATTATGTATCCCTGTGTCAGCATGAATAGCTACCCAGCTTATTTCATGCGTTACAATATTTAAAGTAAGGCCAATAAATCTGGTGGCCTTTAGAATGGTGAGCATTCGTTCTTTCAAAGACTGCGTTGACACGAGCGTCTTCTTGTAGGTTTATTTTTATGATTTATTGATTTCTGCGTTTCTTTGGAGACACGCGTGGTATGGTTTTTGTTATTGCCTGGCTGTTCATCAGGAGTTTATGTGTCATACATCACATTGGGTGAAAGTTTCACTTTCTCCTGTTTCACCATTGTTCCTTGGGATCTTTCTCTGACTCCACAGCCTGTGATAATATATTTGTGTTAATACACACACTTGTTTATACGCTTGAAATTATTTATGTTTAAATAAGCAAGTTGCAAATATTATTCAGTGCAATATAATTTAAACAGTTTGTAATGATTTCGTAATACGCAGTAACGGCATGGAAAACAGTCGAAATAGTGCCCTGAATATTACACTTGTAGTAACGTTAACTGTTCTAGTAACGTTGTACACCTGAAATATTCACATTTAAGTAATTTCATTAGCAATGTCTGTGCAGTTATAACATGCGTAGGCAAATATGAACTAGGCCTACATTACATTTCACATATCAAACATTTTAATTTGAATGAGAAAAATTTACGTAGCACAAAACATTGTTTATTTGTTAATAAGATTTTTTGCTCGTTTGGTGAGTCGTGAGTTAATATTTAAACGTCAATCCACCATTAATATAAGCAAAAAGAGTTTCATGTTTGTGATATTTTGTCTCTCTGTCATGGAAATTAAAAACCACGATATAAACAAGCCCTTAGATCGCACACTTGCAGTGCTTTATTGGTATTCGTCAGTTAAATACAGATACCGCTGAGATTTCTCTTATTTCAGATGCCTTTGATATGCGAGGAACGACTGTGAATTGCAAGAAAATGTAAAGAGAAATGTAACTATCCTCACATCCTTGGTGCATTCGGCGGAAAATTTTTAGAGTAGCAGTACCTACCTTAACTGTCAAGTCATTTAATTCACAGACATCAAGGACTTGTCGTGGAGGAGGAAGGAGATGATTGTAATGGAGGGAGATGGTTGTTGTGGGGAGACGGTTGTCGTGGGGGACATGGTTGTCGTGGAGGGAGAGGGTTGTCGTGAGATGAGAGGGTTGTGATGGGGAGAGGGTTGTCGTGGGGAGGTGGTTGTCGTGGAAGGAGAGGGTTGTCGTGGGAGGAGAGGGTTGTGGTGGGGAGAGGGTTGTCATGGGGGAGATGGTTGTCATGGTAAGAGATGGTTCTCGTGG
>PNEQ01069543.1:0-19445 GCA_003012365.1 Medauroidea extradentata | reverse complement strand
TCCTACCTTGTATACAATCTAACTGTGGGCAGAGCGCACGTCCTACCTTGTATACAATCTATCTGTGGGCTGAGCGCACATCCTACCTTGTATACAATCTAACTTGCGCTAGAGCGCACATCCTACCTTGTATACAATTTAACTGTGGACAGAGCGCACATCCTACCTTATATACAATCTAACTGTGGACAGATTGCACATCCTATCTTGTAAACAATCTAACATTGGACATAGTGCTCGTCCTACCTTGTATACAATCTAACTGTGAGCAGAGCGCACATCCTACCTTGTATACAATCTAACTGTGGACATAGTGCACGTTCTACCTTGTATACAATCTAACTGTGGACATAGTGCACGTCCTACCTTGTATACAATCTAACTGTGGGCAGAGCGCACGTCCTACCATATACACAATCTAACTGTGGGCAGTGCGCACATAAGTGCGCATTTGTAGACGTTTTAAGACTATTTGCGGTCTATTCTGAATCACGACCAAAATTTGTAGCGGACGATTGCCCCTAAAGCTTATTCTAGATTGAATTAGATATATTTTAAACTGTATTTTACACCGCTGGTTCAACATTGGCAATTGTAAAGGTCATTCTGAAGTAATTTTGCAGAGAGTCAAACTACTTCTATTTCAACTGTAGTAATGCACTGACCATGGTTAAAGAAATGCCCACGTAAATGTAAAGCTTAATAATTTTTTTAAGGAACTGAGTCAAAAGTCAACACTACCATTATATTTTTAAGTGGCCTTTGTTTCGGGATTAAGGTAAAATTAATTTAGCAAAACACTCAACATTTCCATGATTTATTTATTCCGTTCGCTTGTTTAAAATGTTATTTAAGATTGTTGCATGAACCAAAAGTTGTATATCATAATTTCACAGTAATTATAATAATTGTGAATAATGTCCGGTTAACCGTCGAAGTTAGGTACATTTTTTGTATTAAAAAGCGAATGATGTTTGAACAGGTTACCCAAATGTTATTAGGAACTGAACTCGCAGAACTTAAATTCGAATACTATTTGCGAAAAAGTGGTGAATGATTTTAGTACCAGAAATAAATATTTAGGCCTGCATTATTTATAAACGTTAATGTTATGACTGAACTATATATTAACCACACCTTATTCACTGATTAATATAGACTTACACATAGTGGAATAATATACAAGTTTCCACTTTGAAGAGAGATCAAATACATAGCATATTTTCAACATGAATAATCTGTGTAAAAATATATTTTTTTAATGCTCCATATACTGTTAGTCTGTACTTTCTTACTCTACACCAGTTTTGATAGACGAGACATTAATGTTGATATAAAAGTGTCGTTGGGTATATTTTAAACAGGAATTGAACTTTATGAATGGATGGCATGGTCTGCGAGGGAAGTTAGGCGGTAGAGACGAGAGATAGAGGTTAGCAGAAGATGTGTCAGGGGTTGCGGCGCTAAGTGGCGGTGATGTGAACAATCTTGCAGGTCTGTAGTTACCCACTACACTTAGTCACACTAATGTTCCTGGAACTCACACCTCCGCAGACACTGAGCTTTGTTTACACGGCTTCACATAGTCGTGCTGGCTTGTGTGATCCCTCATCGTTTGTTATTGCCCCTGACCTTCCCTGGACCAGTGACCACAGTACAGCAGCTGGCACTCGCCAGTCTGTGGTAGGCGCAATATCGTCCACACATCTCAGTGTTTTAACATGTTATGTGAAAGTTGATTTTTGGTGGAAACGTTGTCAAAGGCATCAAGAAGAAAACTAAAAGTCCCCATCGACTCGAGCAGAACAATCGCCGGCTTAGTGAAACAAATGTCTTTCAAAATTATTGTTTTCTTAATATCACAGTACGGTTATATTAAGTGGATAACTTGCTTAACAAAGAAAACTTATTGTAGAATTCTCTACAAATTGACGCCTTGTATAGCTTGAGCGTGATATACCTATAGTTTCGGTGCTACAGCGTAGAATACTTTCTCCCCAACTGCTAGTGTCCCTAGGAGGTCCTCATAAATGAGTACAGGAAATTGTTGATCTTGATTTTATAAATATGAATGTGTGTGTGGTTCTGCAGTTTGGACTAGTTATTCCTCCTCACCTTTTCTTCTTAACTTCCATTAGTCTTTGTTGGTTTTCAAGATGTCAGCTCATACCTCTCAACTTTTGTAACTGTAACGACACTGCAATTTATAGTCAGTTAAAGAATATTAATCACTGTGAAAAATGAATCACACACTTCCTCCAGCCTATTAATAACCGCTCTACTCGTTTCCACACTACCCTCGAGATACAGTATTCTGCACCTTTTTTTTTGTGGCAATCCCGTTAGGCTTGTTTCATTTCGCTGTGAGTGGCTGCGTGTAACAAATGAAGCCTGGGAGGTAAATAATTATAACCCACATTGTAAGACAGCCGATGTAAACTATTTATATACTTAAATTTCAAAGAAATACTTAATTACAAAATACGTTGGCAGTTTATTTTAAACCACATATTAAATGATACATTTATGAAACGCTTTTGCCCAGATTTGACATACTTAATTACACCTAAGCTGCAAACTACAGGAATTATGGTTATCCTTATTTACTCTCGAGGTCTTCAAATATAGCTTAGCCATTCATGATCATTAGCAGTTTCTTCGTGTGTGTGAGTGTGTATTCAGTGTCTTTATTTACGTCTATTTCATCTTCAAATTCCAACGATGAAGTGTATGTGAATGAAATACTTTGCAAAACAACATTTTTGCGTATGAATATTACAGCCCTGCATTCTTGCATCCACGCCTTCGTTGATAAACCATCAGGCCAGCTTCCACATATCAAGTTTAGCAGCCTTTTTGATGCAGGTGTTTGTAATATGGTAACTCGCTCGACAGCAATCGTGTATTGTGTTACTCCACTGAAGTGGTGGACGTTGATGACCATGCTATGCTTGAATTCGGCGGTACACTGTAAAATATTGCTGAAGAGAAGCAGCAGTAGTAGGACGAATAGGTACTAGCTAACATTGCCTCATTGCTATGAGGAAGCGACAAAATTGTTGCCCTTGGAATGGTAACCCTTCACGATTTTTCTGGCGATGGTGTGTTACCAAAAGACAAGTTTTAGGATTATTAAAGCACTAAAACAACGCGTTTTCAGAAACTGTATGGGCTGCACTTTGATGCAATCTCTTTCAGTTATGTGCTCTTCATAAGTAGTTATAACGATGATACTTAGCATTTGCGAAAGAATGCGGATGTAGAATCACAGCCGGAAAATGTATGTAGAAATAATACAGAATCCTTTACATTTGGAGATGACGTCTGAAAATACTTTTCTTGATACTAAAATGTCTCACTATTTATTTTCCTAGGTTTCACAACTGTAAAATCGATTTCTGTTGTAGTGTGGTGTAATAATAAAAGTGATATATTAATATCCTCGCAACTATGAAAACATTAGTAGATCATGAAGTCAGCACTACCGGGTGTTTGTACAATAAACACACACACACACACACACACACATATATATATATATATATATATATATATATATATATATATATATATATATATATATATACTAGCTGTCCTTTTGCGGCTTCGCCCGCGTGTACTATAGAAAAGAGGTAACTTAATTTTAATAACGTATTAATTGATGGTGTTACTATATTCTTTGCATATCTTTATAACAACAAATACAAGCAGCTTGATCCAGTCCACTACGCTGAGGGTACTTAAATTGCAGAACATTTTTGTTTTTAATTCATCTTTATTTCTCTACAAAATAGCTTCCCGGCTGCGGCTTTGCCCGCGTGAAATTATGTAATACAGACAGTAACTCTGGATAAAATATGTGATGAAGGCATTTAACAGCTAGCGTACTCAATAACAGTGAACTATAAATTGTCTTAGCTCAGTGAAAAGAGCGCACGCAATATGCTCGTATGATGTCATGTCATGTCCCATTCCAAAGACTTGCACAGGATACGAACCCGTAACCCCACCCCTCCCACACCACACACTTTGTACAATACCCGAGTGAATACTTAAAGGCAGGCCGTAATAATACTTTCGTATGTACGGGCTACAGTCCAAAGATGTTTTATTTATGGTGAGTTGGCAAAAAAACCCCGCAACTCCACAGACTTAACTACAAATTATTCAAGACAGGCCATGAGAGTTATTTCGCGTGTACAGGCTATAGTCCAAAGAGGTTTAACTATAAGCAAGAAATAAAAAGGAAACAAATTTTGAATTATTTCAGGTGTTACGAAAGATTATTCTTAAACACGTTATATTTTTTTATAGGCTTTCAAGGACGAATTTCCAAAAATCGTTAAATTACGTTTTAGGTCTTTACTTATGTTTTATTATAAGACAAAAGCCACCTCGATATCTCTAACGGTTTAGGTGATACGACTGATTAATAAAAAACTGTTTTATTTTTTTACCGGCTTTCAAAAACGAATTTTGAAAAATCCTGAAATTACTTTTTAGGTATTTGCGTAAGCTTCATTTTAAAGAAAAAATCACTTCGATATCTCTGGTGGTTTAAGAGGAAGAGAGGATTTACTGTAAACGAATTAAACGGCTTTTCAGCTCCTTAATATAAAAATTTCGAAAAATCCTGAAATTTGTTTCTAGACATTTGTATTTGCGACCTAACGAAGTGAATAAGAAGACGATAGCCCGTCGGGTTCGAGAAATATCAAAGATTTGCAAAAAATACATTTCACCCCGTTTCACCACCTTAATAGCCGAATTTCAAAATTTCCTTTTTTAGTGCGTGCCTACGCCACAAGGGGAAACTTCCCTTAAAATTTCACGTTTCTAGGTCCAGTGGTTTGGGCTGGGCGTTGATGATGAATGAATGAATGAGTCAGTCAGTCAGTGAGTGGGGCATTTCCTTTTACACACACACACACACACACACACACACACACACACACACATATATATATATATATATATATATATATATATATATATATATACATATACATATACATATGCACTTCATGAAATGTATTCGAAATTATGGGAATATAGCGATTATTACTTGTACTGTTTGTTAAAAATACATCTCGCCCCACAATTGCAGACATGTTTTCTTCAAATAAATTTTCTGCGAATTTCGGAGTTACATATCGTGTGTTATAATCAGAATGTTTTGTACAGTCCACATTTATACCGTAACTAGCAAATACTATCACGATCTTGTGGCCATTATGTTTCCTGACATAAGCAAGGCAAGCTAAATAATGCCGTAATATGTAGTTTGTGGAGGGCAATATAGGCAACGCTATGCAGAAGGAATCCCCAGTCTATAATATACTGTTTATACAAAGACATTGGAGTGATGTTCTCAGAGGGACCGCGGTGGCCGAATGTTCAGACCACTCGCCTTCGACCAACCGACCCGGGTTCGATTCCCGGCGAGGTCCATCACCGGATTTTCGCATTTGGGAATCGTGCCGGACGATGCCGTTGGTCGGTGGGTTTTCTCGGGGATCTCATGTTTCCCCCGGCCTTACATTCCACCGCTGCTTCATACTCACCTCATGTCACCTCACCAGCGCTAAACACCTCGATGTTGAGCACTGACCAGAATCTCTCACACTCACTAGATACTCTCAGGTCTCAGCAGTGAATAAAAGCCAGCCTAACTAGTATTACACATTCCTTCATTATAATTAATTCTTATATTAAACATTCTTCAAGTTGTGCTGCTTCATCTTCTGCAATTCATAATTGCCGTTGAAGAAGAATAAACCTGGACAATTATATCTCTAATCTGCACAGAATAGTTCATATACTTTTTTTCAGGTATGTTTCTTGCCCTTTGTTAAACATCATGGACGTTACTGGCAATAATTTATTTTATCGATTAAACAACCAGCAGTAAAACTGGTATAACAGTTGAGAGTGCCATCACCAACCCGTCCTGTAGCGATGAACATGACTGGAAACGTGGATTTGCCTTAAACCAGTCCAAGTTTTGCACTTTGCATGTGTCGATGTAGTCAATTGAAATGCGTCAACTCCTCATCTCAGTGAATTTGTCTTAAAAGACACAGAAGCATATTCCTACTTACAAGAGCAAATTTCAAAGATGGCTGACATTCATACTGCAAACACAAGTAACACATCTACTTTTCGTCATCCTCGTGAGAGATTGTTCTGTTGTCAAATCTGTCCTCAAACCACCAGACATGTATTTCTTTGATCGCCTGATAGTGAAATAACTCAGTACATCTGTAAATAAACATGTTTGTTTCAAGATATGAGCTCGTTTGACATAAGTAGGCCTACTTGTCTTTCACTACAGCTAGAACATGTTCTGTGATGTAGGCCTAGTGCCGGAACTATGAGTTTTACGAGAAACACAAAGTACCATTTTCATGGATAATTTTGCACAAAATAATTTTCATCCAGCTTATTTTTCTCTCAAAACAAACGGTAACGAAACATTAATATGAAACCTGTCTCGAGTAATATTTTTCAAAATGGCGGAGTTAGCTCAACTCAGATAAATATATAATACGCATTAGGTAGGCCTAAATGTGTTCGTCTCCACAAAAAATTATCGTTTCCGTAATTGTTTTATTCTGTTCATGGCAGTTTTATTCTGAAATGTCTCGACTATCACGACACTTGCTCCTGCGTGATATCCGGTGCTTCCGCTTCCAGTCGCATGGAAGAGCAACTGTTTGAAGTTGGAACCATTCTATTCCACGATTGACGAATTTAAAAGTTGTTAGTAATATTGAAGCATCTGTAACTGTGCTATCAGTTCATGGCATTGCGAATAATTCGGAAATCTACTTTCGGAGGAAAATCACTCGTCAATATTGCGTAATAATAATAATACGCCTACACCCTTATATAATAGGTTTTAACTAAGACGTTAGAGAATTAGTTATGTTGCTGTGCGGGTTTAACAAGCTGGTCCATAAATTATGTCAGCCAACTATTATTAAAATCGTTAATTTTACACATGTCAGAAGAAATACACTAAATGAGAAAAGTACATCCGTACCAATATTTAAAATTACGTGAAAAAGCGGCAACAAAGTTACATTTCATTATTGCTACCGTTACAAGAAGAATTACAGGAAAATAATTATTATCTTATAAAACTTATAGGATAGTGATGTTCTGCTACGGCACGTATACAATATTGTGATACAGACACATACAAATACTACTAGTGCTGAGAACTGCCACTAGTGACTGCACGGATCTCGCTCGAAGTGGCTGACATCTGTTGGCGAGTTTATGAGTTAGTAAAAACAGCATTTTTGCAATTTACGACCATGTGGAAGATGAGATCTATTTCAGAGTTTTATTGCGCAGAAAACCAGTAATTTGAGATGTTTTGAATTTGCAGATATTTAATATAGTCTGAACTTTCCTGGTTGCCATGTTAGTTTAGGATAAAACGTTTTCAAAGTATTATTTTCTTCGTGACAATCGCAGTTGATTCGTGCTGGGCAGCTTCAACTTGAAAGTTTACGTACATGTGTTTGAAATAGGACACAATGTAAAAATTAAAGAAAATGTACATACGTGATTTAAAACATATAATTCTTAGCTACGAATTTGCATTACTATCAAGTTATACGTGTACACTGTATGCAAACTGTCATGTACGAGCAGAAATTGTCCAAAGCATCAAATATTAACACCATAATATTGACATTATTCTATATCTCAGTTGGTGACTGTCAGTGCTGATATTTTAAACGAAGTTCCTATAAATAAAATTTTGATATTTTAAGGACATTGCAACGAGAATAAATATAAAGTAGGGAATATTTGATAGATGTGTAGTGATGCTAGAATAATTTCGTACAAGTATTCGTTGTATTTTCGTTATAAAAGTTTTAAATATTATATATGAGTAATGCTATCGATTGTAGACATTTTTAACTGACGTCATTTTACTGTAGTTGGAACTAAGGTATTAACAGAAATTTCTTAAATACGCAGTTGTAGCACATTTTGGTTGTTTCGCATATTTATGTAAAACATTTTCATCTAAATACACAATCCCGCGTCAATTAATATTTTCTATTTGCCGAACCTTCGATAAAGAGGCAGCAAAAATTCTCTACATAATCATGCATTCCTATTGGTGGCTGAAACATACTTTTTTTTTCACCTGGTTTACACAAACGAAAATCTGAAATAGATAGAAGCATAGCAAATGGCCATATAGCTTTGTTGATGCCTTGTTTGCCCTCAGCTTTGTCACATGCAGTGCTGTACTGTGGCGGAAGAGACGACGTGAATGTACAGCGAGCTTACAGCTAAGTTATACATACAAGACTACTACTGTACATTCATCGTCTCAGCACAAACTACAACAACTAGTGTCGACCAACTGTACATCTCGTAGGTATACACTTGTCTTTCTCACCTACTATGTAATCATATTACATGCTCGTGTCCTGTACAACAATGCAAGTGTATTGGTATACATGTTGAAACCTTACTTGCATATCACTATAGTAGGTTCTCCGATAGCGAGTGCTAGACAGTCAACTTAACTTATTATGTTTTACGTAAGTAAAGCAATATACAAAAACTGCCGTGAATACCAATTAATTACTTACATTTTCGCTTATTTATAGAAAAATGTGTTTAATGAAGACTTGTAGACCTAGTGTGTATACAACATTTTGGCGAAGCAATACAGTAAATATAATGTACTTCTTCACAAACATGTAACATTTCACTATAGTAAAAGTAAATTGTTAAAACACAGTTACTTTCAAAAGTACTCCACCAACCTTTATAGGATGGTGTGAGGCAGGTGATAATCTTGGTGCGGATTTGCAAACTGATCGACTGATCGACTCGTAGGAGACAACTAATTAGAAATGCTGCATTAGTAAGAACGATATTGTAGGGTATGGCGCGCGTTAGTTTCACACAGCACTGATATTCGTGGTCACACAACAATTATACAAAATACTCAAACACAACTCTGCTATTAGAAGAGGGTTTCCGTTATCTCTACAAACGCTAAAAGTGGCTTGATTTTAGACTTCTTTATCTGGAAAAATTCCTGACTAGTTAGGAGAGCAGAAAATTCGAATTAATAGTTTGCCCTAATGCAGACGCATCTTAAAGTCCTATAATAATAAAAATGAAATAAATAAAAGACTTCTCGGCAACGTAGTTCTCTAACAAGGAAAGTGGTATTATTGTCGCCCGCACCAAGGTAACCTATATTTGTCTGTTCATATTTTCTCCAGTTCAAGGGTCGAAACATGTGAGAACTTGTCTTCAACTGACGAGGCTTAGCTACTGACCAATACACTCTTGTATGAGGCAATGTGTCAAGCTACAGGATACTGCTAACATACACCACAACCCATGCTAACTTGTACCCAAGCGTGACAATTGTTACCAAGTAATGCACAACGTATTGAGTTGCGCGCATCATGGTTCGTCGCTGTATGAGCAAGACAATGTTGCGATTGTTTGTGTCGTCCCACGTGGCTAATGTTTTCATTGAAGTATCTAGTGGGGACGTTGGCAACAACGCCGGGTCAGTTTTAAACGTGTTATTCACGTAGCCTTGTCTCAGGTGATTGATGTAAATACTTTGCAACGATGACATTGACATGTTTCAAATCTTGTGTTAACTTGAGACCATCACTATACTGTCAGTATCTTATGTAACGACATGTTTACGAGGCGTCTGAGTGTACATGTGTCACATGACTGGCACGTTAATGACATCATGTGTTGCAGCTCCCAAAACAAACAAATGCTATCGTAAACTTGGGGTTTCTTAGCCCCAGTGTAACTTTGCCCATCTGATCAATTTTATTTCATATGAATAGTTTCTTTAAGGAACCATTTACTCTAAAGCATTGCTAAGTATTTAAGTGGTGAGTGGCAAAGTCTTCGTCAGTGTAAGAAGCTGCAAACAACGCTTGTGGTGCAAAGTTATCCCGGGACTGTGCGTCTTTACGACAATACCAGGTTCCACGGAGTATTCTTATGTGTGCATAGAGACATAGGATTGGTGGGTTTCAAGGACACACCATCGTCACGTCGTCGGCTGCAAGTTCCCACACTGGCCAAGTGGCGCGCTGTTTGTCGTCTTGTCACTGCAGGTCTGTTACTAACACACGCTTCTTCAGTACTAAGAAGATGACTGCGGTACTATGTCTTGTGTTGTTTATAAGAACGCAGTGTGCGTAGTCTGTGCAGTGAAGGGAATCAATGTGATGATAGTGAGCGAGTAGGACTGCACAGAAGTATATAGTGGGTGTAATGTGGCAGAGATATGAGCAGATCAGTTACGGAGATAGAAGAAGAATGTTGAGAGACAACTAATTACTGCACTGTAAAACAAGACGACTTGCCTCAAGCCTGATACTCGACACCTCGACGCCGCGGGCTTGACTGACTAATGAGTCCTCGCACACCGCTCATGCGTCGCTTCTCACCGCTCATTGGCTGGCCGGCAAGTAGGCGGGACTGCGCAGACACGCCCCTCGCGCACTGCCACCCACATACACCTGTTGCGCTCTTCCAGTCACATCCGAGTAAACCAACCACTATCGATTATACCCAAACACGGATTACACTGCCTCACAACTACGTAATCATTCAATATTGCCTACTAGACAAATTATGCGATCTAACGTTGATATACAATTCTGAATTCAATACATTACTACGAACATTTTTTTACGC
This sequence comes from Medauroidea extradentata, assembly GCA_003012365.1. NCBI lineage: Eukaryota > Metazoa > Arthropoda > Insecta > Phasmatodea > Phasmatidae > Medauroidea > Medauroidea extradentata. The sequence goes on along the minus strand of PNEQ01069543.1, from coordinate 8,720 downwards.
TTAAATTCTGATGGTGGCAGTACATAATTTCTTGTTCGTTTTTTTATTAACAGATATGAGGTCCCGCCTTCATGAAGTGGGTTTTCTATGCTAGCTCATCTGAACATTATTTAGAGAATAATTAGGTCTGCAGCTGAAATACAGCAGTAATACTTAGTGTAGCACCACAGTTGCGGTGTTGCCAACTCCTCATACTCCTTCCCCTTGTAACATTGTTGCCAAACTGCGAATATACCGATACAGTCACGTTACTCCGGCACTTCGCATTACATCGCTTCTCAGTTGCAGGACCACGTTTCATGTCATCTTCCAGTATTCAGTTGACAACTACTAGCCCTCAGTTCATATAAGCTATCTGCTGTATCAGGGTTGTCAAGCCATGTTATCGACTACTGTAGCCTACACAAACTATACTAATTTATTTTATTTTAACTCTGGCCCAGTACATTCAAACATTTCGCTTCAAGCTAATAATTCAGAGAAACCACTCAACCATGTGTGCAAAATATAACGAGCATCGAACTATAGCTTGACCAGCCTGTTTAACCCATTAACATTTCTTACAAAACTTGGAAGATAGGCTATATATTTTAAACCCCTTATAATATATTGTGTTTTTTTTTCTGTCGTAACAATTAGTAATGCCATTAACATTTGCCATCAGCTACAGCTTGCGAGTCTTCTAAGTCATCATTACTAAAGAAAACCTCATTTTGTTTAATGCCACATGTGGGCCTACAACTTGAATTTCAAACTAAGAACTTAAAAGTTGACTGATACTTACAGTGCTGGAGAACATTACAATTTTTTAAATGCCAATCACTGATTTTTGGTATAAGCATGCAAAATTTGTGAGTGAATTCATATCACATTTCTTTATTTGTTTTTAAATAGTTGTTGTCGTCAGCACAAAATAACCGTGAAAACCACCAATTTCACAATAATAGCTGAGTCCTGACGCAACCTCGTTACACTTGCTGTCGGCACTCTACATTATGTAAGATATGATACTGGAAATTTTCTAACTTTTTAATTTATAAGAGATAATCTGTAGTTGCGTCGTTTGTTTTTTCACATGGCGTGAATTCAGTTAAGTAGGCCTACAACTAAATTTAACCTCAGCTTATAACAATATATGTTAATGTTTTGAAAACGAATCTGTAACAAGAATACTTTCCTCAAAGTGGGTGCAAATTAACCCTGAAAGTTAAAGTTGATTACACAATCTAGGAATATTAAAATATAGTATAGATTCAGACGTATGATAGTCTACACGACATTTGTTAAATAAAAGTCAGCTTGCTAAGTAATATGCGAGTAACCAGTTTAATAAATTAGATAAAAATGTATCTGAAATGTCTTTCTGTCACAAAGATAAATAAAAAAGCCGCCCTTTTCAATATATGACGAAATATACAAAAGTCAATACAGGTTTATATGCAGTATACCTATATATACATACATATATAGGCGAAAGGAGCCACCAATGAACTGGATAAACATTTTATGTTACAGCGTAACAAATGGTAAACCACAATGGTTCGAAAAAAATTATACACATACATATCGGTGTATGCCACTGGCTGAGACCCTTAGGCCTAAATAATAATAAACTCAATTAGTTTTTACAAAAAAAAAACATTTCAAAAATGTGTGCAAATGGTCCATCGATGGATATAGGGTTCCATAAATGAACCAAGTAGTTTCCGTGAATGGACCACACTAAATATCTACCGTGTTTACAAGAATGTGTTAATACTTGGTTAACTACACAATTCAAACAATTAGCACTTATTATCTCCTGAACATTAGGTACAATATAGAGAGCATTTCAAAATATTTATTAAAAATATCTGTTTAAGCATTTTGAATCGCAAGACTTTACCTATTTTCAGTAGCAGGGTTCATTTTAAGTTTTGTATTAATGTCACTAAATAAAAAATAAACACTTTAAATATATACAAAATTACATCACTGACAAGTGTTGCAAAATAACTTTTCTTTCCCTTTTTCACGCCAACACCCACGACATGAAAATACTTTTTTGCATGATATACACTGTATCATATGTCCATCATTTGCAGAGTCGCAAATGTTAAAAAACCAAGATTCTGTAACTGTGCAAGTCCTTTTCGTTTTTTAGAGGCCGGTTGTTCACGAGTTTTTTTTTAGCAGCGCGCCTTTGGGACGCTTCTAACACAGACTTGTAAGCAGACGAAGTAAGTTCGGCTGCTTTTTGTGTCCTCCGTTTTCTTCTTTCTCGTAAAGAGAGCGGCAGCTGATTTATTAGTGGAGATATATGATTTACTGACACAAAAGTAGACGAGAATGTAGGTATTAGGACACGTGTAGAAATTCAGACTTTACTGCATGTAGCTATGGCTATTCAATACGTAACATACTATTTCATGTATAGCCTATTTACGTTTTACATAACTTATTATGGGATAGTATAACCTGCTTTTCCATTACCTTCGATTTAAAAATGATAACTATTAAAATTAAATTAATCTCTACTCAGATTTGGTGTTGTTGTTTTATACTTTAATATTACTTGTTGACTCTTCAATCTCTTAAGAATTAGTGTACAGTAGTTTTCGTTCGAGGCACGGAAGTGGGGAAGGCGATAAGTTGAACATAACACGTGCGTCAAACACCTCATCGCCTTTAGACGTGAAGGACTAAAGTATCGTGCAATGTCTTCGTAGAAACAGTTTTTCAATGGGACTTCAAGCGATAACCCTGTGCTTTTATTAGTGGAAAGTTTATAGTAATGTCCAGTGCAGGTTTCTATTGCTTAGTTTTACGATTACGATCGATATTTTCTCAGCTACAGCAACGTGAAAAAGCCATTATTTGCACTTTTGAGAAGTTTGGGAATCGTGTTTTTAAGAAGCGGATGGCATTTTTTAAATTATTGGGACACAGTTTGACTTGTCTTATTTTCGCAAATAAACGCATTAGAAACATTTTGAACAGTTACACAAGAAACTTTACTTTACGTAGCACGCCACAGCAAGCCTCGTGCGTCTGGTCCACAAACTCTTTACATCACGACATTCACACTATACAATTCACTTGAAAATTTGACTTAGGTTTGTATGGGTTATCATCTACACTAATCAATTTTCTGGTAACTACTGCCTGTACGAGAACTGCAGTAAAATATAAGTTCAGAAATTTTTTCATCAACTTTTAAATTTCTTTCGTTATCCTTTAATTGTAGTACAGTCAGGGTGCTTTACTTCCTGCTAATGCCGAGACATATTAAAATTAAGCACGGTGGTGCGATTATTTAAACATTTTAAAAGCCTTAAAATACACAAAATGCCTAGAAGTGCACTGCCACTTTGTGATGCCATGGATGGACCAGTGTGCTAAAATATGGTCCAACCATGGCTCTAACACCAATTTACCTTGAACTCGTTGAGGTTCGTCATAAACAACAAATACAAACATTACCAATACGGTAATTTGTTACACAGGAAACAAGCTTTTATATGCTGTGCCAGTTTTAAATATTTTGACACCGTACTAATGTACACAAGCCTTGAATGAAAGTGTAAAATTAACAATAAACATATTCAAAACTTAGCTTACGGCGTCGCGAACGCATCCTTCTTCGCACAAGTTCGAAAATTCTTCAGCACATAATTCCTCTGCCGCGTCTTGTTTACCGTATCACACGAGAATGTGTTGTGTGCACAGTCTCTGCAATATTACAGTGGTACAACGCAGCGCTGGTCCGTTGGTGGCACCTCTCCCTTATATATACTTAGTTTATACATATATATATATATATATCCTAAAATATGTATTACCATGCTAAGAAATTATAAATATGGCCGTCATTTTGAAAATATGAAGACAAGATGAACGAAAAGAAGAATATTTAAGTCAAATTTGTATGCACTAGGCCTATGTGTACCTAGTTTGGTAAAATTCAGAAAATTATTTCCTGAGATATGTAATACTATGCTAAAAATATAATAATGGCATCTATTTTGTAAGTATGCACGCAGTATGAACGAAATATTCAAAAGTTAAGTCAACATTGTATGTAGTGTATGTGTACCAAGTTTGGTGAAATTCTGGACAGTATTTCCTAAGATATATGTTACTAAGCTAAAAATATAAAAATTGCCGCAATTTGAAAATATGCACACAGCATGAACGAAATACACAATATTCAAGTCAACTTTGTACTTAGTATAGACCACGGTCGTAGAAGAACAGGTCTGCAGGCTGCCTGAATATTTGACGCCCTTGTTTGGCTGCAGTTCACCAAGTTACCGAGAATATTGTGTTGTATTGGCGCTGATGTTAGGGCGGTCGGACCCAAACTCCGCCCACTTCCTTCCCACTAATATTAACAATTTATCAAAAACGTATTTTTCATCAATTCATGAAATAATTCCTTCGCTCACAAATTTTAGATAAGTCTCCAGCAATATTTATTTACGTCATAAATTTAAAAATGAAAAAAAAAAAAAAAAGTGGACGGAGTTTGAGTCCGATCGCCCGGAAAACAGCGTCAAAAAGTACGACAGTCTCGGTAACTTGAACTACAGCCAAACAACAAGGGGGTGAAGCAAAATACATTGTTAGATAGGCGAGTGTCCAGACCTGTTCTACGACCGTGGTATAGACCTAGGGCATAAAGTTTGGTAAAAGTTTGAAAAAATATTTCCTAACGTAGGCCTATGTGATACTATGCTAAAATTAATAAATGGCCGTTATTTTGAAAAATATGAACACAGGATGAACGAAATACACAATATTCAAGTCAGCATTGTATGCGATGTAAGTGTACCAAGTTTGGTGAAGATATTTCCTAAGATATGTGTTAGTACGCTAAAAATATAAAAATGGCCGACGTTTTGAAAATACGCACACAGGATGAACGAAGTATCGAAGAGTCAAGTTAACTTTGTGCCAAGTTTTATGAAATTCTAATTTACGGCTCCTTAGACATCTATCTTTAACGAAGAATGTTAAAATGGCCGCGATTTTGCAAATATAATGGCGTAAACGAAATATAAAAAAGATGAGTCAGACTACAAAGAACTATATGTGTACAAATTGTTATGACATTTGGTCAACTGGTTCAAACGTTTTTACAGGGACATAAACACACACACACACACACAGAAAGTAGGCTAATAAACACAATTTACAGTACTGAAGACCAAAGAGGGAGTAAAAACAAATTGCTCCTCCATAAAACGAATTGCTAAAACGTTTAAATTGGAAAAGATTTTGACTAGCTTGTGTACATAAATAAACATTTTGTGAGATATGGTCAACAAAGTGAATTTTGGTCATAAGTAAATTCTAGCAACTCATCAAATTTTCTCAATAGAGGCAGCAAAAACGCACTGAAAATAAGAAATAAAATTCAGCTTGAGTATTCTTTTTCATGAGAAATGTTTTCAGCGCTGGAGTAAACATGTAGTACATTTTTTATACCAAATATAGTACATGAAATAACAAAAACAGTCACATTTTAGGAGCACAAAATTTCAGTAACCTTTCTTCTAGCACAGAGAAACAAGATGTTACAAGCATGCATAACTAATTCCTGGCGGGGTCGACATGGATGACAGCATGTGAGCATCGTGCCAGTGATATCGTTAGGCGGCTGTTCTTGGAGATGTCCAGTTTCTCCCGCTCTTCACTCCTGTGTTCCTCCATTAGCAACTCATATCAACCGTGTATAAGCTACGCTAGAATCATTTTACGTAGTGTTGAACTGCACTTAAGGGTAATTAACAATAGTTGCACATGTGTGCAGTAAATTCACCTGACAAATAAATTACAATACTCACTAGTAGATAGGTTTAGCCGATACTGGCACAGAGGCTGGAGGCTGAGGAGGTGAGGAGGCGCGGCCGCCATCTTGGATTACATCACTTTCAAAATTTTCCAAAATTTCCCAAAAATTAAAAAAAATTAAAAAAAATTTCAAAAATTAAAAAAAAATCTAAAAAATAATTTTACATCCATCCGCCATCTTGGAATAATTTATACCCCCACCATCTTCGAATACTTTTCCCGCCAATTTTCGTCAGTCATTTGTTTACATGTGCTGGAGGCTGCCATATTTAATGTTTAAAATTCCCCTGCAAAAACAATCGATTATTACATTTAATTCTAGGAATGACCACCAGGGGTTTGAGCCGCCATTTTATTCTCACTTGATTCGACTCCACCATTTGTTTAAGGGCTAATAGTGTAAGCCTTATTATATGAACTCTCGTCTCTATCACCAATATTTTTTTATGCTTACCTCCAGGCATCTAGATAGACAAGTCTGGATAGGTATGATACTTCACCACAATAATTGGTTTTTATTTTGTTATTTCTTTCAATTAATAATTTATTGTAATTAAGATGTTGCTGACCTACCACCCTCCCCTTTTACCCGGGCTTGGGACCGGCAACACTACTACTATTCTTAAGTAGTGCAGGCAGGGTTACTACGACGAAACAAACAAACCACTATATACAGAATATATGCATTGAAAACACTAAAAGAAATAGAATAAATTATAACTCAACGCTGAAACTTACAACCCAAGAAAACTATATACAACACAAGAACCTATCAAATACATAATAAATAAGAAGAAAATATACACTGAAGACTGATATATACAACAAAGAAATATGTACAAAAAAAATTATGCTCCCTTCTAGCAGTTGTCTAGTTATGGTACCTCCCCCCCTCTCCTCTTACCATCCAGCAAGCTACCGAAATAGACTTCCCTGGAATGGTCGTCTGGATCATTGAGGTTCAGTACCACATGAAAAAAATTTCTGCCCGATATATCCATGGGGGAGCGTATGGATGCCGTCTTCCATTATGTGCCGCTTGTCATCTTCCCACAACAGAGCCAGCTTGTTGATGCACTCTGTATACACATCATGCTGGTGGGACCTGATGCTATACACATGAACTCGTTTCTTGTTCTGCTCCTTTAGTACAGTCTTGTAGTCGGCAAGGGTAAGCTTGTTCTTAACCACACCTTTTTGTTGGTGGGGGAGTAGCATTGGGGGGTGGGAGAGTACGCGCTGGTATCGAACTCCATCATAAAGTTGGGGTCTAAGGCTAGGTCATTGTAAAAATCTTCTGTTTGTATTTCATATACGAAGGAGTCAGTATCCATATATGCCAGCTGCAGTTGTTCACCATATCGAGGCTGCATCACGTCATAGTGGAACCTATACATTAATGTTTTCGAGAGCTCAAGGACAGCAAAACCTGCATAGATCGGTTTATCAAACATGATAGCCTCCTTTTACATCTTCATCAAGGAGAGGTTTTCAGCATAAATAGTGCGACACTTGAAGGTGGGTCTAGCTATCAATTTCCTGACTCTCTTCTCCTTACATACCAATTCCATTTGTTGCCGCTTTCTTATATTTTCCATCAGCTTTCCGAAGGTAGCATTATTCATCAATTTAAAGAAGTCATTTTCAAAGTCGGTTGTGGCAGCTGTTCTTTTCTCAGTATTAAGGTCAATATATGGTTTTAGCCAAGCCTCCTGGAAGAATTGTAGGACTCTGTGTATTTTAGTAACTTTGAGACCATGAGCCATTGCCTGTTTCAAGTTGATGTAGTGCAGGATGTAGTGCTCTTTACTCTCCAATGTGGTCATCAGCTTTTTCTGCTTGGAGCCAGGGGGACATTCATTCACTGGAAGGAAAGGCAAATCTTTGTGTCCTTCATGCAGCTCCTCCGGATACTCGATATCCACCTCCAGGATTAAACTAATATAGCCATTGTCAGGAACAGAGAGTACATCAATGTCCGTACTGACCCACCGGAAGTCACATTTAGGGAGGGCGAGGGTCATTGCCCAGCCGTAAAGGTTGTTTGCATCCACATATTTGAGGAAAGATGACGGTTTGAGTGGACTGTATGTGGAGGGATCATACTTGTTGTTTGCCTCGCAATGCCTCTTCACACATTGAGACACACCTCCCCTTATTCCCTGTTCAATGAAGAGGTACATATCATAGTCGGTGATAAGTTCAAGCTCGACTTGAGTCCTCTTTAACATGGCATCGAATGAAAAGCCCGGAGCACTGATGTACCTAACACAGTCTAGTCCATAGGTCTTGAGGTACAATGACCTAAAGTTTTTAAACACATCACACAGCAGTAGGACGTCGGTCTTGAGGTAGACATCACTGTATTCACCCAATGTCTTACAGTTGAATTTCGACCATACTTGTTGAGCATGATCATAATCCTCATAGGAAATGTTGGAGTCTGTTAACTTGTTGTGGAAGTCTTCTTTGGATGGTAGCTGAGGCTCATCGAGTTGGGTCCAATCAGTAATGCAGTCATAAGGAAATACTCCCTTCCTGGTCACAAACTTAATTTCATCAGAAACAAAGCATTTGCTTGTGTTATGGAATTAAGAAGCAGGCAGGTTCTCTACAAGGGCGGCCAGACTAGAAGACATAAAACGAAAAGTGTCAATAAACTGAATCATGAACCTTTCACCCCCCAAAAGACTTTGTAAATGTGATGAGTTTTTCCTCAGTATGAGGAATAATAAAAATATCATTGTCGTCATAGGCCAGCTGCTTGATGATAAAGTTCTCATCATAGGTGAGATTGTGGAACAGTATGGGTAACCTCTTTGGGCGACGGCGGAGTTTGTTGCACTCATTACATGAGGCACCTAGATACTTCCCCGTGAAATGAC